>LGRX02014030.1:0-28473 GCA_001247695.2 Cymbomonas tetramitiformis
CCGGGTGCTCAGCGCGCTGTGCTTGGAGGCAGGGGCTCACACTGCCGGGTGCTCAGCGCGCTGTGCTTGGAGGCAGGGGCTCACACTGCCTTATGCTCAGCGCGCTGTGCTTGGAGGCAGGGGCTCACACTGCCGGGTGCTCAGCGCGCTGTGCTTGGAGGCAGGGGCTCACACTGCCAGGTGCTCAGCGCGCTGTGCTTGGAGGCAGGGGCTCACACTGCCGGGTGCTCAGCGCGCTGTGCTTGGAGGCAGGGGCTCACACTGCCGGGTGCTCAGCGCGCTGTGCTTGGAGGCAGGGGCTCACACTGCCTTATGCTCAGCGCGCTGTGCTTGGAGGCAGGGGCTCACACTGCCGGGTGCTCAGCGCGCTGTGCTTGGAGGCAGGGGCTCACACTGCCGGGTGCTCAGCGCGCTGTGCTTGGAGGCAGGGGCTCACACTGCCGGGTGCTCAGCGCGCTGTGCTTGGAGGCAGGGGCTCAGACTGCCTTATGCTCAGCGCGCTGTGCTTGGAGGCAGGGGCTCACACTGCCGGGTGCTCAGCGCGCTATGCTTGGAGGCAGGGGCTCAGACTGCCGGGTGCTCAGCGCGCTGTGCTTGGAGGCAGCGGCTCAGACTGCCTTATGCTCAGCGCGCTGTGCTTGGAGGCAGGGGCTCACACTGCCTGATGCTCAGCGCGCTGTGCTTGGAGGCAGGGGCTCACACTGCCGGGTGCTCAGCGCGCTGTGCTTGGAGGCAGGGGCTCACACTGCCGGGTGCTCAGCGCGCTGTGCTTGGAGGCAGGGGCTCACACTGCCGGGTGCTCAGCGCGCTGTGCTTGGAGGCAGGGGCTCACACTGCCGGGTGCTCAGCGCGCTGTGCTTGGAGGCAGGGGCTCACACTGCCGGGTGCTCAGCGCGCTGTGCTTGGAGGCAGGGGCTCACCCTGCCGGGTGCTCAGCGCGCTGTGCTTGGACGGGCTCAAACTGCCGGGTGCTCATCGCGTGGCACTTGGAGGCAGGGGCTCACACTGCCGGGTGCCCACCTTGCCAATATCAATATTCCCCCCTTCTGCCGTGCTGCACATGCCGCACAACAACACACCTTCCCTTCAACAACAAATCGTTTCGGTGTTGTGCTGCACACGCAGTGCAACGGCTCACCGTGAACACAATGATATTGCCTCCGGCTGCGGTGCTGCACATATAGCATTAAAGCGCACCCTGCCAGTAGCAACATTCCCCCTTTCTGCACCACGATAGCACACCCTGCAACCAACACAATTCCCTCCAGTTGCCGTGTTTCACACGCAGAACGAGAGTACGAGACACCCTTGCAATATTACTGCTCCTTTGGGCTGCCATGGCACATGTCAGCGCATCCTGTCAAAACCACCTTCTCTGTTACACAGCAGCGAAGCCCACCGTTGCTCACAAAGCAATTCATAACGTTGTTTTGAAAGCGGCAAGATTGCCGGTCCCCGTTGTGCAGCCATACGGGACCCTGTTTTGAGTGTCGGCACTGAAGCGATGATCAAGTTTCGGGGCGGAACGCTCAGAATAACGCTGATTAGATTAGTGTAGGCGATGCTCACTCCACACTCAGTCAAAAAATATTTTAAACTGTAGTCATTGTATGTTAAGGCTTGCTGAGGCAATTCCTTCGGGTCTAGAGTCATACCTAGCAGCCGAAGGAACGTGCTTGAATCTGTAGACTTCGCCCGACGTTCCTCAACCGATCTGAGAAGCACCAACCATTACTATACATCCGCTATATTCCAAAGGACTCAACTTTCAGCAAGCAATGCCAGGAAGATATATCAAGCCGATAGATCTCGAGTGGGTTGTTTTAACGGTCGACTCGCGGTTTTCGGATGACAGCCTACGTGGCAGTCACAGGCATCAGTCATCACACTGTTAGGAGACTATCGTAAAACCGTTTGGGGCCTACATTGGGGGTCCCAGTTAGGGCTGTCAAGCTGACTTCAACAAATGCTACCCCAAGCATACCAGCTTCAGATTCTACGATGGCTTCCCTTTCAACTAGGAGCACTAAGCGTCGAAGGACGCAAGCGGCCAGGTCTATATTGTTAAAAGGGAATCAACGGCCCGGACGAAGAGTGTGACGCTCTGCCTCGGACCATTATTTGACAAACGGTGGGGAATGTAGTCGGTGCATTTGCCGAGGGGAACTCGTATGGCTTGGTGTATCCACACCACCAGAGCCTGTCTCGCAGGGTGGTAACCACCAAGACGGGGCGCGTCGGGATATTATTTGCCCTGGGGCCCTGGGGCGTTGTGTTGGAACAAAGCAATGCAAAGGGCTCAAGCCGGCGATGCTGCTCACTATGAAGTACACCAGGCTGCAAGAAAGACAACGTCTTCGGACAATTGTGGCAACAAACCGGTTTCCCTCGACGCGCTCTGGGTAAGGTATACCAACATAACACAGGATGTATACGCCCAGTATATTGGATATGTCGATGTCGCGAGTATACGGCGTCGCAAAGTTCGTTTTGAAGAGCTAGCGCATCGCCTGAGCACAACCTCCACGGAGACAATATGAAATAAAAAGGCATCCGGTTTATTCTCCTGGCACATTTTGTTGACTAGCGCCCCCCGCATCCCCGAAAAGGTGGTGATGTAGTGCAACGTGTCTGACTAGTAAGCTATGATGTATCATACTATGCGAACAATCATATCTACATAGCGTATGACAGCAATCGCATATCTCGGTATATCGTGCTCGAAAACAACAAGATCGGTTCTATCATCAGTCCCCAACGATGTGCATCGGGCACATGTACTCGCACCAGGGGCGGTTAACTCACCGAGCCCCGTGACCGATGGTGCAGGAACAACTTTTGCAGAGTATGGTTTCAGCAGTGCCGTATACCTTTTAGGATTCGACATCTAATCGCACATCTCCAACGGCTTCTAGGCATCGTGGCAGTGTGACCACCGTCGGGGAGTCTTAGATCTTCTGGATGTGCACTAGCAGGCGGGCCGGTGCACGATTTTGCCTTGACAACGGCGACATCATCAATGCTCTTTACTTCGTGTAGCGGTGCTCAATGTATTTCAGGTTGTCATATTTCAAATTCACTTGCACTCGAATCGGTTTGTTGTTGTAGTGTGTCCGTGTTTTATGGGCAATGATAACTGTCTTATTCGGCAATCGTATCCTATTAGTATATATCATAATAGCACATTAGACTATCTTTGCAGCGGCTCGGCTGCTTAAGTGCTGAGATATGCTTAGGAAGCTCTTACCGGAAGTAGTCGACTGGTTATGACCCTTGAGTCAGATGTGTCCATCCTGAGAGAGCGACGAGTTGTACGAGTATACGGTAGTAGTAGTCGCAACGGTGTGACCGATACGGGTTCTATGTTTCAGCTTAAGTATTTTTACAGTTTATCACAATTTATGCTATATCGGCGGAACACGAAAAACACTCAAGTGGGTTTGATTGATTGTTCACGCTTATTGATATATCGTTTCGGTGTATTCTACTATAAAGTACGGCTCGATTTACTCGCGCATGCGCCGAGGTTTTCTTCTCGCCCACCCACGCCAGGCTGACGTTTTTAGCATCAATTCGTACAGATTCGTACTTGCAGGGAGCGAGGTAAGCTCATTTGGGCGTAGGATTTTCCGATGGCGGGCGTTGGCCCGTGATGCGTCGGAACGGGCGGGTCTATGTGTTGCGATATATGGAAAGCAATGTTAGAATTGTTGACCAGTATAGGGTAGTAGATATCTAGATAATCGGCTATATCTCATGCCCACTATTCAATCGTGCGCGGGTCACCCGGCGTTTGCCGAATAACTGTGACCTTGATGAAAACAACTTATAACCCGAACACACCGTATAACTAGAGTTGTGTAATAGTGTACTTAACTTATTGCGACTTTCCGAAACCGTTCCCCTTTTCTGATATCATTTCGGATATTGATGATAAGCAACCCTACCTAGTTTTTGCGTATTGCCGCTTCAAAAAGACCACGACGGAGAATAACGTGACTCCGCGTACTTACATACATTAGCGATTTATGTATGCTGTGTTGAGATCCGGCGCGGGCAACTCTGACCGGTAGTACCGGTTATGTCCCCTGAGTCAGATGTGTCCATTTTGAGATAGTGGCTATTAGTGACTAGGTGTACGATGAATGCAAGAGTCAGCGGTGTGACCGATACGGGTGCTAGGTTTTTAGCTTAACACGACTAGTTTGACGGATTGCCATACCGCTAGTACCGATATTGTTTGCAATGTACGTGATTTCACGCTTTGGGCCATTTAACTTGAGTCTCTAGACATCCATTTGCTATGATTCTTTGCCCACGTTACATTATGGAACTAGGCGAATGGCATGCCACCCGCGTGTTACCATTGACTTGCGACGCACGTGCACACCCACATTCTGTGTGTGTGCACGTTGGGCCGGGCATATATGTGCAGGTCGTGCTATATAGTGTTGCCTGCTTGGGTGCATACATACTTGGAAGGTTTCCAAACTGACGGAGGGGAGCTGCAAATTAACCTTCATAGTAGCGATACAGCGTGACATTATACGAGATATACGAAACATTATATTTTAACACCCGAGATCGAGTGGAAGGGAGGTGGCAAGTCGAGCGATTCACTAGAGGCTAAGATCATATGATCCGTCAAAGTTCAGGTGGATTATTATCGGTAAGATTTGGGAAGTTGGAGTAAAGCTAATGTGGCACCTCCGGTCGAGGGGTGCGATCAAGGGTTGCCCCACCTTATGGAGTGCAAATTGTGGCACACGCATCATTATTATCACTCAATGTAAGATTCGCCTGACCGAACATAACTGCCGAACATACGACATGTTGTGGCAATGTGTCTCAATCTTTTGTGAGTATCCTTTGCATGAGCCGTGCACCTAGTTTCACTACGTTGCGCGAAGAAAGTAATCAAGCCCATAAAGGCTACCTCTGCTGAACATCTTCCACCAAACTCCACGGAAGATTGGTGACATAGGATAGGCTTTAACACGGGTACACTAAGCTGTGTATATCGCATTTCGTGTGTTTGGATGCGAAGAAGAGGGTTACAAACTATATATTAATGGACTTAAGGGCGGAGTCCCTCGCGGAATCCGTTCTCTTCGGTATGCATCAAGCAACTAGTTCTATGATGTATGGCGAAAGTTGTTAGTTGGCAGACGACCTAGTGTCGAGGTGCCCCCAAAATCGTGGGTATCAAGCGGGGCTTTCTTCCCAAGAGCTGTACAACGGAGCCCAGCATTTACCAGAATGGAATCTGCTTATTATTCTCATAAATTGGCTCTACCTCCGAGCACCGTTCTCGTTTCTTCAAGTGCTTGTCCATATATTGCCGCCTGTCAGTTTCGTACCCACGCATGTTGCTGAGGTAGGAGAGCTGCGGTTGTTTGCAACAGCAGTCTGGGTCTTTCCCATCACAACGATAGTATACGACAGTCTTTCCACGACGCGAAAGCAGCTGGGCACCGTGGGCGATCAGACCCACTGAATACATGCAAAATACTCCCACCATAAGAAACCCAGCACCCGTAATGATTTCTTCCCCAAGTGAACGCAAAACGACATGTTCCGAGAGTAAGGATGCCTCACTCGCATTGATTGAGTGCAGCAAATAGTTAGTTGACTGGTATGCGATCCAGGAGTATCCAAAGCACGCCACGCTGTTTACAAAACACATCCCTGGGGAGACTTGATTGCGCTTCCTATCCACGCGCTCCGTTGCTGGCTCTTCCTCCTGTGGCACATACTGCTTGCTGAAGCTGTCCGTATTAAAACTGGGTGAAAAGTCGTCGAGCGGCACGCGTTCACTAAGGGGCCGCTCAGAATCAAGAGGATCCCGTTCGCATTTGCGCTCACTTGTGACCCGCGTGGTTGCACGCTTCGTCTGCGCCTCGCAGCGCCTGCACAGTCGTTTCTCAAGTAACGTTGACCTAGATAGGAGTGATCCTCGTGGTCGTGTGAGGCTACAGAAGCGATGTGAGCGTTTCTTACTGGCAGTCTTTGTTGTAGCGCTCCGATTAAGCAAACAATTTTCCGCGAAGTTGAGTAGCATTGTGGAAGAAGCTGTATGCGCTTGTTTAAATAGGGCACGTTCGACTATCGACTATACTTTTGGAGCCTCTTGAGAATGTGCAAGGCGCGAAAGGAATGTTACGCGAGTTCTTGGTGCGAAGCGAAGCTGTGCAACGAACTTCCAATCATCTGTAGCAAACTCAAGTTCGGGCTGGAAAACTTGAGCTCTTGACTCATTGCATTAGCCCCACTTTAAAGCGTAGCTCTCGTGTGGTAAACGCTAGAACAGCTGTACGACTGTTGCATGATTTTTTAACAATAAACATGTTTGTGGATTTTCAATACTGTAGACCGGATCACTGGAAGTGGGAACGACTCGAACTGGGAAGACCCTTTCTCCCATCCGATCGACGATCGCGTAATGATAATGGCACGATCAGTAGATACCGAAAGAAAATATCTAGCGTAATTGAGTTGTGGCTAAGGGCCTAAGTTCTACGAGCATTCGATCGATCGTATTGGTCACGGCTCACGCGACGGGTGCGGGTGCGGGTGCTCGAAAATAACGGTCACCGAAAATAACTTAATAAGGATCTTCCACTCGACTGGTCTGGACTCTTCACTGAAAATATATCAATATCTATGAATATGCATCTCCGGTCGCGGTGCGATAAACCACATCCAAGAAATCCAGAAGCATCTTGCGTCTATTCCAAATCGTCTAAACGCTCACCGAACGGCTAAGACCAAAGACCTACGCGTAGGGGTGAGACACATTGTGTGTATCTCGAATCGTACGTTGTGATATATCTTCATTGTTAGTAGGTATTTAAGACGAGCTCAAAGAAAGACACACACGCAAACACATATTTGAATAAAATATTCTTAGGATATCCCACAAACCAACCCTGTACACCGTCGCACATCAACTACTGTAAGCATGATTTCGTCTCCCGCGCAGCTCAACGTTCGCAGCGCAATCCAACACGTCCTTCCTCATATGTTGGGCGCGAACGAGGTTACTTCTCAAAGGAAATTTGCCGCGCCCCTGAAACCAAGGAAGGTTTGTTCGGTGAGGAAGGCAAATGCAAGAACTTCATTTCTTCGGCTGAGATGTATTGCCACAACTTCAAATAAACAGGTTTAACCTATTCAACTTTCAAGTTTGAAGTGAAAATTCAACCGCGCACTTTTAAATATGTCACAACTCACCGCTGGTTCATCTCCAGGACGGTGTCGAAGCTGCACGCTCTGCTACAGCATTTTGCCCCCCAGATTTCGACTACAGACTCGAAGTGCTTCGCGCAGAAGGCGTGGTATAACTTCTGCAACGGCACGATGCCAACGGATAACTGTTTACTTTAGTGTTCTTTTTACTTAAAACTTTCCGATACTTCCAAGAACAATGCACCTTTCCTGTTCTATGCACCACTCGTCTGCAATTTAGCACAGTCTCCTCAAGCGAATCTTTACAATACGTTCGATCCTATCAAAGGTGGTATTCTGTTGCGACCTTGTCTCTTTGAGCCTCGAACACACCGGACCATACAGGGTTGCAAGCTGCTTGTGCGACTGCCAACGGAGGAATTCCTTAGGCGGAGTCCAAAACCGAAAGCGTGGTGCGCACTGGCAGCAACTCCGGAGAATGTTTTACGTATTCTCTGCAAAGTTTTTGGAAAATGCAGGAGGTTTTCGACGTTGGGACGCGATACCTTTCCCTGAACATGATGGGTGATGACGTCATGGCCTTGCAACAGTTTTTGACGTCCACAGGCAGGTTCCGAGGCCGAAAATTCCTCTTCACTGGCTTGCGATCGATTTTGTGCGGGCACCTCCAACTCAGAACTCTTGCCGTGGGCTTAGTAGGGTTCACGAAGGCTTTTGTCTTGCCTCCAGGGTTTACCCCACGGGCTTGTGTTCTCCGCTAGAGTAACACTCCCTTTCGCTGTTTTCGCTCGCGTCGCAGACTTCCTTCTGTCAAATGCGAGTCCTTGCCACTTAGCTTCTTCCTGTGAATGTTGGTACGACCAAACGTTTCTTGTTTAAATCCGTACCGTCTTGCTCTTTTGGTGACGTTAAAGTTTTCTGCAGGGCATTTCCACCGTCTAGAAGGCTGCACCAACTTCTTTGGTGAACAGACAGAAAGCGCGCTCAAACAGTGGCAGGTAGGTTTTGCTGAATAACGAGGGAAACAGCATCGATGCCTCATCTTCGACAGATCAATCGCTGACTTTGCTTGTGCCGTGTGTATCGAGTTTATGCTGTAAGATGTCATCTGGCGAGAAAATCTGATGCTTGATGAAATCGTACCGCACTGTTTGGCAGCGAGACAACGGAATCGAAGCGACCGGCGGGTTCGGCAAGTTGTCTCGAGGCATTTTTTTGCGACACTTGGTAGGTGCACACTGCCCGCCTTACAAGTGGAGGGTACACGGCGAAGTCCAGGCCTCGCCTTTTATGATATAAAGCCTTGCAGGCTAGCTCTCAGTTTGTAGCCGTGTGCTTCTCGAGCGCCAGTTAAGGGAGTTGAATACCATACCACTCCTGAATTAACTCACGACAAGGGTCGATATTTGAATAGCTATTTACAGAGGCGGACTTGAGTATGCTTCAAGACTCTTTGTTATACAATTCAATTTACTGAGTTGAGTGTGAACTGGACCAGTCTCAGAAATGTTTAACAACCCGATTTCGTCAAGCTCGTAAGAATCCCCAGCAGAAACCCCTGACCGCTCCACAACCGCCTCATTGCTCTGTCTACCCTCTCATTTTTGCAGTCCTCTTGGCAGGCACAGGAGCAAGAGGCAAGCAACATTTCTACGCAACGCGGCGCAAAGGTTAATGCTTCCTGCACCAGAAAGACTGAGGCACACGCGTGTGTGCGGATTCAATCACGCCCACCTGCCGGAGACATCATCGCACAGTCCTTATTGCACGTCCTGAGCATCGCAAGAGGCAGCCTGCCCTTCTCGCTATCGGACTGCAGACTGAGCATCGCAAGAGGCAGCCTGCCCTTCTCGCTATCGGACTGCAGACTGAGCATCGCAAGAGGCAGCCTGCCCTTCTCGCTATCGGACTGCAGACTGAGCATCGCAAGAGGCAGCCTGCCCTTCTCGCTATCGGACTGCAGACTGAGCATCGCAAGAGGCAGCCTGCCCTTCTCGCTATCGGACTGCAGACTGAGCATCGCAAGAGGCAGCCTGCCCTTCTCGCTATCGGACTGCAGACTGAGCATCGCAAGAGGCAGCCTGCCCTTCTCGCTATCGGACGGCAGACTGAGCTGAGCTCACCTCGCCTCTGCAGGGTCTTAAACCCTGAAACGGCCGCAACTCATATGTGACGAATGTGGGTTTTCGGTTCATCACAGGAACTTGCCACCAGCGTGCAAGTGCCGGTGGCTCAGCCACTTACACCCCTTCAAGCAAAGGCCAGGCTTCCCAGCTGGCTGCTGCTGACAGGAACTGTTGTGCTTGCAAGTGTCGGAGCTTTTCAACTCTGGAAGGCCCGGGCAGCACGGGAAGACAACGCCAGATATTTGGTGCACTTCTGACTTCCGCAGACCCCCGTGCCTCCTGTAGGACTTGCTGTGCACACTCTTCTACAACTCTACTCAGTTCTGACTCACGCAGCCGCGCAATCTGAAAAGTGCACTTCTCGTATCACTGCTGCAAGCAAGCACCCTTGCAGGCATGGCTGCGCGCAGGGCAGCTGCCGGCGGTGCTCAACAGAGGCAGCTGCCGGCGGTGCTCCTGTGTCTGTGTGCTGCTGTGCTCGAGGCTCGCTGGGGTTGTGTATGGTTTTCGACACTTACTGGTGTGCCGTTTTCGGTACGCTTGCCGCCACCGCTGCTTCCACTGTAAGATACTTGTGTCGGAGCTGCCTGTAATGCTTGAGGCTTGCTGCCACGGCTGCTTGCTTGTGATGCCTACTGCCGTGGCTGCTTGCATAGCTAGATGCTTGCTACGGCAGCTACCAATTCGGTATTCGTTATTTGCTTTTGTGGCTCTGTGCTGCTGATACTGGAGGCTAGCTGCTGCATCTGCCCGGTGCTAGACGATTTGCTTCCATAGCTGCCTGCGGTGTAAGACACTTGCTGCGCTTGCTGCCTGCAGTGCTTGACCTTTGCTGCAGCATCTGCCTGTGATAATGTGTGCTGCGGCGCCTACCTGCAGCTGTTTTTGCTACGTGCTTGCATCCAAACCGGGCAGTCATTCATATGCTGTGCTATGATTTTGGATGCTAGCCCCAGTTGTCATCTCAAGACAGCTTTCATGACGAGTGATCAGCCGTCATATCATAAGCACGCGCCTCTGGGTATTTTATTCTGTGCATGTTGCTCTCTACGGATAATGACACTTTGCAAAGCCAACTTGAAAGCTTGCAAAGGCATCTTTAAGTGGTAAATGGCATCATTTCTGGGGTCACCTTTCTCTGACATATCTGACTTCTTAAACCGCCACAACACAAAGCACATTGTTTTAGTGAGCGTGGGACATTGAGCATTATCTGCACACCGAAGCCTTTTCCTCGAAACGCAAGTGTGGGCGCGTCAAGCATGAGTCATAGAAGGTAGAACTATTGAAATACGCAAGGGTTGGCTGTGTGTGGCTGCAGGAGCTAGAATTAGAAGTGGACAGAGAAATGCAACTGGGTCGTTACTCATCAATGTTAGATAGTGACCGGGGCAGTGGCTCTAACGATCCAAAGGATGGAACGATCGCTTGATTGCCGTTGGCATGTCGTCTGTGCCCTGTTCAATTGTGAATTTCATTAGCACACTAGTGTTTTACACATCATAACCACGTCAATTATTGCACACGACAAAAAATATTGAAACTGTCCTACCTGTGGTTGTACCTGGAATGAAGGTATATAAACCACTTTGCGCATGCGAGTGGGGACCTCGATGATCTGTTGTAGCAAAGTACGCGTGAGCAGTAAGACAAACTACCCAGCATTTCAATTGCCATGCCGATGGTTCATGCAAAGCCTTTTGTAGAGTACGACCTATCCCCTTGCAAGGTTGAGGAATTTCTGAGCATTTATTGTTTTGAGACTTGAATGTTTCTAGGTCGGTTGAACCGGTCGCAAGTTTATGTATGTATGTGGGGGAGGCATAATTAAGATGGCTGGAATCCCGCCTCAGAAATGAGAAAGCCCATTTTTCGATTTGACAGTCCTGTGAAAACTTATAAACCTTGGTAGATTTATTTTGTGAACATTCTCATCAGGAACGTGGATGTCTTATTGCATTGTGTCACTCACGATGCCGTGTCGCCGCGCGTGTACGGATAATCACGTGGTGCATGCTTATATAATCCGTGTGTGCAGCGACCTTCGCGCATACCTACATTATGTGTGTTTCACGCTGTGAATCGCTTAGTGTGTAGCCTTGTTTGCCCCGTCGCGTCGGGGCATGCGTCGTGATGATCACGGTCCGATTTAGCAATCGGATGCATCTGTTGCTTGGCACAAATCGCACAATGCGTGGTGGTAAGCCAGAGTGAATACTATAATGCCGTGTCGCCGTCGAGAGCCACTGCACATGATATTGCGGCCGGTGTAATTTCGATTTGGTATGAGTGCGTGAATATGCGGATTGTTTGGATGGTAAAATAGAGAATTTCACGAAAAAAACGGCAGCCAGCCCGGTGCAGGTCCCTGACGAACCGCCGGCGGGCCTCGCAAGAGGGCCGATCCCGGCCAGACCCCAAGAATCTGTACTAGTGCGGGATGCAACAGTGAGGATTGTGCTTGCAGTGGTGTTGTTCGTTTGCGCAGCAGTGACGCCTATCTAGCTCAGCGCACGCCGCAGGGTCATCCTTTTGTATTAGTCGCGGAAGTCGCGGAGGTCCGTATCTGCCGTCCATGCCTACGCCACACGAATCTTCGTTGAGACCAATGGCATTCAGCTCCGCGTTCTGGGTGCGCGCCACTGTTGTAGTAACCTCATCATCAGGTATATCAGAGAATTGGAAGTGACGATATTGCAAAGTGCGTTTGTAAAGCGTCGAGAGGCATCTTCTTCCTCTTCTCTGCCCAATGCATCCTGTTCCACTGCAAAGAGGGGAGGCAGGATACCGCCTAGTGGTTTTTGTGCAACACCTAGTGGTTTTTGTACAAACCCTTGTGAACCTTGTACACGACTATATCGTCGATCGGGGGTTGACGATATCGTGGAGCGCGATTTCGGGTTTCGCAATGACCATAGCATGCATGCAAATAAAACCGTTATTACGAATCTAATCATTTTCATGGGTTCCCCGTCGTGAAATCAGTCTACTACGATCGGGGCGTTGTGGTATGTAACCCATACCTATGATATGATGTTCATTAGGTTTTGTACAAACCCCACTAGGACAACGTGTACAACATCCCCTCTATGAGGGGGTGTGGTCCCCGCGTGTGGCCATCACTGTGCCCATGATGATGGACTTGTGAGCGAGCGCGCTCGTTTACGAGGCTACTGTGGGCAGCCAGCACTTCAGGGGCGAGTGCAGGCTCCAGCCAACTCTTGTACACTTCCACCTCACAACTATCCATCTCAACACTTCATACATTCGCGGCGTACATACATTTCGCATGTTGAAACGGCGGACACCGATATAGCGATTGCTTGGTTCGGTGGACCCGAAAGCGCTGGTTTCTAGCCGGATTAGCAAAAAGGCCACAAACGACCCGCCGGTACAACCAAATATGCATCATCAAGGACCACGCAGATGGGGCTTTCACCAACTAGGCTACCGCCAGGACGCTCTTCACATGCACGAATCAGTCACCAGTAGTGCGAAAATCGATTCGTTTAGAAGACAACACGGTGCGTGTGGGGTCTTCTGGTCCAAGCGCCGCCGGCTCCGGATTCATCCAGGATTAAGTTTTTGACATCACCTAGCGGATTACGTTTTGGAAAAATAATTAATATAGAATAAGTTTTCTTAATCTTAGAATAACCCGTTTCATCGTTAATTTAGAATAAGTTTTCTTGATGTCATCCGGCTATGACCGGTGGTCCTTTTCACGACTCGTGTTCAAATAATGTGCACACAGGTCAAACGCTCTCGTTCCCGCTGGTGCCATCATGAGGAAGCCTCCAAAAAGCTTTAAGAAGGTTTGTCTCGCTTGTGATAATGGTGGGCGCCGTTGTAATAGACACTCACGGCGTGTCCTGCTTGAAAAAAAGGCCCCTGTACTTCTTCTAGATTCTAAACCCTTTGACTTGCCTTTTACCGCTGCACGCGACCGGCAAGCATCTTTGAAACTTCCGAGTTTCAAAGATGCGTTTTGTATTTTGGGTGCACCCTAATTTTACAAAACGGCCGAGCGCTTCCCGTTTGTGCGGGATATTCACATTTATTCCATGGAATATTTCATATGGATTAACACACATAAGCACGAAGGCATCGGCCACGCATCTTTGAAACTAACGAGTTTCAAAGATGCGTTTTTTGTCATTTGGGTGCGCATACCCAAATAACAAATCAGCCGAGCGCTTCCCGTTGGCGTGGGGTATCCAACGCTGGAATGTTGAATATTCATTGTAATATGAGTTAGCAAGCGAGGTTGCAAAGGCATCGGGACAGAATCTACGAAACTGTCCTATGCCTTTGCCTTTGGGTTTGGGTTCGAAGGTGACACCCAAACCCAAAGATGCCAAACAGCCGAGGGCTTCCCGTGCGTCCTAACGCACGAAACTTGGCACGAATACTGCCAAGATACATATATTTAAGTTACCAGAAGCTCAAGGCTTCAAGTTTCTTGTGCGCGAAACGCGCAATCTATTTCTAAGGCAGATGCTTTGGGTTTGGGTTCGAACGTGACACCCAAACCCAAAGATGCCAAACAGCCGAGGGCTTCCCGTGCGTCCTAGAGCACGAAACTTGGCACGAATACTGCCAAGATACTGCTGGACTTCGGGTTTAGGCTTAGTTATTATGGGCTCTGACTAGCCCCTAGCCTGACCCTGCTTCCGTTCGTGTCCGTGACATCCTAGCACTGTACTGTACAGTAGTACAGTACAGTAGTACAGTCATTGTTACTGTCTGGGTTTCCGAGAGCATAAAGCTCCGGCCAGACACAAGTTATGTGATTATCAGTTTCATGCTTAGCAAGCTTAGCCGGACAGCGTATCTGTCTTCCTCGCAGGTTATAGGCCGCACCGGCTTTCCGGTGATTCTGATGATGGCACAGCGCCTTGCTGTTGCCATGTTCGGCTAAGTAGGACGTAGGAGGGGTTGAGCGCCCACTTGGGCGGTGGTGAATTGCGCTTGCGGTATGGCCTTTTGACTTGGCAGTGATGGCGGCACACATTGTGCTCGCCTTCGCTGCGCAGGAGATCAGTTCGTGACGGATTATTTTATTTTACAGAAGCATCGTCGCAACGAGAGTTATTCTGTTTCGTGCGCCGCTGGCTCCGGCGAGGTCGTTCCACACGTGGCTGAATTTTGGCCGCTCTCATGGTTTCGCTTACGACCTGTGGATTTTGATCTGTCGACTGAGACTTCTACAAAGCATCTGGCCGCTGTAAGCGTTCTCTCACCATCCCCCTGTTCAGCTCACCCTTCTCCCCTGTCTCTCTATAATGGTTACTACAGCAAATAGAATGACGCGTTCACGCGTCCGTAGATTGGAAACGATTTTTGATGATGTCGGTGCACAGCACGTCGCAACTCCGCACACTCCGCAGCTGCCAGCTCCGACCACCGCAGCTGCGAGAGAAATTTTGGACAAGTGTAAGCAGCTGGCCCGTGAAAATTTCGACAGGAAGGTCGCGAAAACCGTTGCCACCAAAATTCTAGGTGACAAATCAGAGCGCTTTGCGGGAACGGAGGTCGACGCTGTGGACATTTTTTCACAATTAATGCATGAGCTTCACACACAGTTTGTGCTTCAGTCGGCGGCATTTGCTCCCCTATTTGACTTGACTGACATGGCAGTTGAGGCGAGACATGAGGCAAATGAATTGTTGCTTTCGGCTCTGACATTTCTGGCTCGCCCTGGCTCGCCTGCCCGTGACTGGCTTGAGGCCTCTGGGTCCGACGTTCCTGGAGATGGCAAGCGCGCTGCCCTTGAGGTAGTGCGCATGCTCCAGGAACGTTCGGAACCCTTTGACTCTTTTGAGTTGCTGCTGGCGGTCCGCATCCCCAGCAGCAAAGATCCTGACCGTGGCATCCGCGAGTTCAATGGCCTGTTGCGGGACGTTCAGCGTTCCCACAACTTGCCAGAGGACGCGGTGAAACGGCAGTTTCTGAAGGCTCTCGGCAATTCGGCATTATACCGTGACTTGGCTAATTCCTTGGCTCGGGCTGACCAGCGGCAAGGAGTGTCTCTCTTGACTATTCAGGCTCGTGTGCGGGAGCAATTCCGCCATGGCCTGCAAGTCTCTGACACTCCTGTTTCGGCTTTGTCGTTCGGCGATGGCGCGTCTGACTTAGCTGCGGCGTTGTCCAGCCTGCAGAAGCAGCTGGAGCGCATGCAGCAAGACATTCGTGACCTGAAGCGGCAGAAACGGGAAGGGGCGCCGCCTGCGGGCAAGCACCTTACCCGCTCTGCTGCTAAGCATCATCGTGCTGGTGTTAAGCCACTTGGCACCGCTCCTCTTGTCTCGTTTGACAAGAAGAGTGGTGCCTTCGTGCCCCACTGCAAGAATGCGGTGTGTGCACAAAGTGGTTTGAAACACTGGCATGCTGAATGCCCCAATGGCGGTCTTCACTCTGCCCACTATTGTGGTGCAGTTGAGGACTACGAGTCTGACTGCTTGGCTGTTCGTTTCCAGCGTTTCTATGACGCGGGGGATGAGCACGCCTTTGAGTCGCTCTGCACGATGGAGGGTCGCCCAGGGGTGTGCGAGCTGTCGGCGCATTCCTTTGTGCCGGCTGAGCCCACGTCTCTGAAGCACTTTCAGGATGCGGCGGCTTCCGCTCAGGGTGCGGCAGCTGACGATGACGGCGAGGCTCACTTTCCTCTGGCCACATTCCACTCGGGTGCACGAGATTCGATTCCGCCACCGCCTGCGGTTCGGGATCCCTCTGCACTCGTGGCTGGTGGTGTGCCTACGGCTCATGACCCGCCAGTGGCTATGCCTGGCTCTCTCGGCTTGCCCGGTTCTGTCCCATCGCTCCAGCTTGGCGACACTGCACCGGCTCCGCTGTTTGCTGGCATGACGATTGAGACTTCTGAAATTGGCTCTGAAGGCTCTGACAGCGACCAAGGCTCTGACGATGGCTCTGACGGCGGACGGCGAGTGGCTTTTGACTCCTTCGGCACTCTTGACCATGGCTCTGACAGGGGGGCATCGCCACCAGCAGCTCCGGTGTACCGTCCGCGGGCTCCGCCGAGTTTTCTACGGTGTGCATTAATGTCTTCGGTTCTCTGCTGTTCTCTGTTGGCCAGTGCTACGGCATCTCTGGTTGCCGTGGGCGGTGGTGACAGGGGCCTGGTTGAGCCCGGAGTCACCGTCCATCGGTCTACTGGGGGTTCCTTTGCTTCGGATCCGCCACTTGGCTTTCTGGACATCCGTGATTGGCCGCCTGACAATCGAGTTCTTCAATCTCTTTCTTCAAGGTTCACAACGCCATGGGAATCTACTTATCAGAATTCTTCAGTTGATTTGCTTTCAGCTACGGATCCACCTTGCCCACTTGGGTCTGGTGGTGCTCAATCGGTGACAGACAGCTTACAATTCTCTTCCGGGTTCTTATTTACTTTGCATCCGATCGCTGAACTCAGCCCCGCTGACCAGCCTCAAAGTGGCTGAGTTTCTTACAGTTCATCCTGGTAGCTTGATTAGCTTTAGCCCAGTAGTGGGATGACCGGGTCAAGACCCCGGCACCCAGCTAGAAGTGATCGGTTTCCACCGAAGTGAATGTTAGGTGTTTGTTTATGTCTCGTGGCTGTATGTACTGTACCTGCTTTACTAGGTAGTCACACCCACGGGTGGTGTGCTGGACTTCGGGTTTAGGCTTAGTTATTATGGGCTCTGACTAGCCCCTAGCCTGACCCTGCTTCCGTTCGTGTCCGTGACATCCTAGCACTGTACTGTACAGTAGTACAGTACAGTAGTACAGTCATTGTTACTGTCTGGGTTTCCGAGAGCATAAAGCTCCGGCCAGACACTGTTTATGTGATTATCAGTTTCATGCTTAGCAAGCTTAGCCGGACAGCGTATCTGTCTTCCTCGCAGATACATATATTTAAGTTACCAGAAGCTCAAGGCTTCAAGTTACTTGTGCGCGAAACGCGCAATCTATTTCTAAGGCAGATGCTTTGGGTTTGGGTTCGAACGTGACACCCAAACCCAAAGATGCCAAACAGCCGAGGGCTTCCCGTGCGTCCTAACACACGAAACTTGGCGCGAATACTACCATGGTACACATATTTAAGTTACCAGAAGCTCAAGGCTTCAAGTTACTTGTGCGCGAAACGCGCAATCTATTTCTAAGGCAGATGTTTTGGGTTTGGGTTCGAACGTGACACCCAAACCCAAAGATGCCAAACAGCCGAGGGCTTCCCGTGCGTCCTAACGCACGAAACTTGGCGCGAATACTACCATGGTACACATATTTAAGTTACCAGAAGCTCAAGGCTTCAAGTTACTTGTGCGCGAAACGCGCAATCTATTTCTAAGGCAGATGTTTTGGGTTTGGGTTCGAACGTGACACCCAAACCCAAAGATGCCAAACAGCCGAGGGCTTCCCGTGCGTCCTAGAGCACGAAACTTGGCACGAATACTGCCAAGATACGTATATTTGAGTTACTTGAAGCTCAAGGCTTCAAGTTACTTTTGCGCGAAACGCGCAATCTATTTCTAAGGCAGATGTTTTGGGTTTGGGTTCGAACGTGACACCCAAACCCAAAGATGCCAAACAGCCGAGGGCTTCCCGTGCGTCCTAGAGCACGAAACTTGGCACACATACTGCCAAGATACATATCTTTCAGTAAGTTGAAGCTCAAGGCTTCAAGTTACTTACTTTTTGTCAAGCAGAACACGCCGTGAGTGTCTATTGTGGCAAAGATGGCAAATAATAAAAGTCATTATGCGTAAAGAGTCGTTAATCACGGCCGTGACTTTTAGATTCACGGCCGTGAATCTTTCCGAATGGAACCAAAAACCGTTCGATTTTAATCGAACGGTTTTTGGTTCCATTCGGACATATGGACATCACGGCAAGACAACTCTTCAGTGTAATATTTCGCATGGCATGGGGATAGCTCAACAGGTACAGGTACAACGTCATGGATGCATGCACCGGTCATAGCCGGATGACATAAAGAAAACTTATTCTAAATTAACGATAAAATGGGGTATTCTAAACTTATGAAAAAATATTCTAAATTAAATAGCCTACCTTACGTTTTGTCGAGGGTAGATTTAGTGGGGGCATCTTTAACCGCTTGTCGCCCGTGCCATCTGAACTGCAGTCTCCCGTTATGAGGCAGGGCTGCAGGGAGGGTTTTAACTTTTGCAAGTAATAACTGCCTGGGACATCTGTAGATAGGTAGAAATAAAGGGGCAGGCTTGACAGCTGTGCACCTCCTAACATCACGTCTCCGGTAGGAGTATGTCACATTTTTTCTTTTTTTTTCTTTTTTTCAACTTTTTCAGTCACACTGACGTGAATGGCACTGACCACCGACGCGAATGGCATGACACTGAGTGACACCGACATCATCACATTCGACTTCGTTCAACACCACACCATCACCACGCCAAACATTTGAAAGTAAATATTCAATATCAAAAAGTGGCTGGAGGTTGGGCCCAACGCCCAAGCAGGGCCTAACCTGGGTCCTAGACCAATAAATGACCCCACCGAAAGTGCTGGATTCAGTGCACCGTAGGTCATTATGTGCATGACTCCGTTTAGCTGTACCAGTACTCGTACAATACTTGGTGGCAGAAACCTAGGTCACAGATACACATTATATTCGTTATTCCTGATAATAAGAGAGACGTGTATGAAAAGGATTCAGTGACCACCCGATATATTACGGTATAAGATATCTCACAGGTTATGGGGTACGTATCACCCCGCTTTTCTCACTGCTGACTTTGCCATGATTGGCTAAGCTTTTCCGCTTGGCGGGGCGCTGGGGCCTCGCGAGGTGTTGAATTGGCCACTTTAGAGCGTGCGGTTTGCGCTAAGTTACGGTGAGATTTCGGGTTGGGACTTTCGGCAACTTCTTCGAGTGTCCGCGTTGGATTTTGTTTTTGACTGGGCTTGATCACCCCTGTCGACATCTCCTTGGCCGTCGCGTATTCGACTTCGTTGATTTCGTTCGACCCCATCTTCGTCCTCACTCCGCAACTGCATTACCGTCGCTCGCCACCTTACAATTTGCCCCTCGCCTTTTCCCCAACACCCCTCCTGTAGGAATTTATTCTGATGACTTCTTCTTCAGTTAGTACACCGGCCGTAGGCGCTAGAATGCACCTAGATTCTATTTTTGCTAGGAACGTAGGTGCTCGATATAAGAGCACTCCGCAGTCAGCGCATGTTGCACTCGCTGCTGCTGACAAGACACGTGGGAATGCCGTTTTGCAATCATCTTGGGACACTGACGTTGTTAAGCGTGTTGCGAAAGACTAAGGCGTCTTCATTTTCCGGAAGTGAACCTCATCGTCAGCTTCTTTGGGACTCCTTGGTGACTGCCTTGGAGGCATCTTTTGTCAACAAGGACACCGCCAACGAGGACATCTTTGACCTCGTGGACGTCACCAAAGAGGTTCACCCGATCTTCAACGACATTTTACTTCGTGCGTTGGTCTCTTTGACAACACCCCACTCTCCAGCTCGAAGGTGGGTTGACGCTTCGGCTCGGATTTCTCCGCGCGACGGTAAGCGTGCCCTCCTTGAGATCACCAAGCGGCTGCTGCCGCCTTGGCATCGGCCGCTCCGCCATCACGAGGAGCTCTTGAGCATTTCTTTTGGGCCCTCTGTTGATCCAGAGCCCTTAGTGGCCCAATTTGATGAGTGCCTAAAAGCGATTGCGGCTAGCGGAGCCGGCGCTCTGGACGACGAAGCAGCCAAGAGGCAGCTCCTGGCGGCACTGGACACCGAATTTTACAAGGAGGTAGTCACCCCGCTTCGCCTGGACACTGAGTTGGCGAAGGTAAGCATCGAGGAGATTTACACTCACGTTCTCGAGGTGTGGTGGTGTGCAAACCCTGATGGCCCTCCCACTCGCCCCAAGGCACCCGCGCCTATCCAGACGCACACGCCTCTCGGACTGGCTTACGCAGGTGACGAGCAGAGTGACATCTCGGACTTCCTCGGGGAGTTTGCTCATATAATTGGTGAGGCCACTACCCTACTTGCCTCCCTACGTCATGGCGAGCGCGATTTCGCACGCGACACACCGCCGCCACGGAGAGATTTTCCCCGTCGGCATGAGGGCGGTGGTGTGAAGTTTCCGCCGTCCAAGTGGCGCGACGAGCGGGACCGTCGGACCGACGGTAAATTTCACGGCCGTAATCGTCACGTGGGATGGAAGCATCGCTTCGCGGCCTCCCCACTCCCGAAGGGCGGGAATTGGCCTCAATCGCATCGGCCGCAGGGTGCTAGGAGCATTTCTTGCTGGAAGTGACGCCCCGACTGTCATTCCTATAGTTAGGGTGTATGGCTGTCACCGGTCCCGGAACCCTAGACCCCGAACATATAACGGGAAGACTCGGTATTCTGCTTATCCGTTTATCTATTCTGATTACCACACACCGAATATACAGTCAAGCTGATATATTCAGCAGGTTTGGTACCACGCACGCTTAATTTTACACTGCGACTTTGGCCATGATTGGCTAAACACCGACGCTTGAGATGGGGTGAGGTGGCCGCGCTGGAGAGGTTTTCGGTGCGGGCGGTATGGCTCAGATTTAACAGCGCGGTTGATTGGAAATGAGTGGGGTGCGCATTACGGCAGCTTGATCTCGTGCAGTATCGTTAGGCTGGATTTTGTCGCTTCTGGTCGCTTGCACACCGTTCGACATTGATCGCGTCCTTTCATCCCACACGACCGCGTGCAATTTGCTGTTTCCCCGATTTATCCTCGGCAACCCGCCGCAACTCGCAAGCCGTCGCCCACGCCGTTAACCTCATCTGGCATTATTCACCTCACCCTATCTCTACAGTCACTTCATCATGGGTACTTCTACGAGATCACACACCGCGGCCGCACGCCGCTCACTAGTTACAATTTTCGACGATGCCGCAGCTCGACATGCAACCACACCAGCCACTCCTACGGTTACGGCTACCCCGACTGCCCAGTCGGCAGGGGCACTGTTCCTCGACGCGGTCAAGCGTCTGGCGAAGGAATCCTTCGATGAGCGCGCCGCCAAGCTAGTCATCAAGAAGGTATACGACGACAAGCATGGACGTTTTGATGGTACGGAGTCAAACGTCAGCTCTGTTTTCGCCCGTCTGGTACTGGCATTACGGGACATTTTCGTCACTGAGGAGTCCACATTTTCCTCTTTGTTCGACCTGGAGGATGCCACCCTGCCCGTGCGCGCTGAGGCGAACAAGCTTTTATTTTCGACACTGGAATTTATCGTTGCTCCGGTGTCACCCGCGGCAGACTGGATGGAGTCTTCGGCGGAGGCACACCCGTTCGATGGGAAGCGGGTGTTGCTGGAGATCGCCAGAATGCTTCTGGACTCCGGCGGGCCCTTCCAGGGCACCGCGGACCTTCTGGCCATCAAGATCAACCAGTTCGACCCGTCGCGGGCTATCGCCGCCTTCAACGCCGCTCTTCGGTCAGCTCGACGGAAGAGCACCCTCGACGACATGGAGGTCAAGTCCTTGTTAATCAAGTCCCTCGACCCAGTTTTCTACGCCCCCGGTCGTCAACCGGCTCCTATTGCACGACCAACGTGCGGCGGAGTCCCTTGCCACCATTCACCAATGGACGCGTGATGAATGCTACGCGCAAAACGGGGCGGATTCGCACGTCCCGCCTGCTCCGCGCACGTTCTCCGCCCTCACCCTGGCTGACCAGAACAACAACGAGGACTACAAGGCCGTCTTCAGCGAGCTCCGTGACCAGCTCTGCGACGTGCAGAAGGAGATCAAGACCCTCCACAACCGTCTCGACTACACGAAGGGCTACACGCCCCGCAACGACAAGAAGAACACCATCGGACGCGGTGGACATGGTGACGGCTTCCGCTTTGCGGCGAAGCCCCTCCCCGAGCATGGAAACTTCCCGCAGAGCTTCCGTGGGAAGCAGGGCATATATCTTACCGTGGCGGGCCGGCCCGGGGCCGTAGCGTGTCACGCCGGGCCGAAAGCGGGCCGGGATTGGATCAGGCTGCGGGCCGTAGACGAACGGTGAACATCTCAAAGTTTTTCGTGAAATTTTCGATTTTCATGATATTCCCATACTTGAAATTCGAAAAATTCGCCTGCGGCGGGCAATTTTCGAGACTGGCCGGGCCGACCGAAACTGGGCCCGAAAGATCTGCAACTGCGGGCCGCAAAAACTTTTGGAAGATATATGCTCTGGTGGGAAGTCTTCGGGGAAAGTGGCTTTCCACAAGCCCACCGGTACGTTCGTTCCGTTGTGCCGACACCCGGCATGCTCCGCTACGGCGGAGAAGCATTGGCATCGAGACTGCCCGAACGGCGGGCGCGCCACGCGGCCATGTTGGCGCGCACGGTTTCAGCATTGCGGACAGCGAGAACGACGTGCTCGCCACGCTGTTCCAGAACGCCGTGGACGACAACGACGCCGCCCGGTTCGACGCCGTTTGCTACATTGCGGACGGCAAGCCGGAGCTCTACGACACCGTCTCCGCCTTCTCCTTCGCTGCCGCCGAGGAGCAAACGCCCGACGCCATCGACGAGTACCTGGGGTACCGCCAGCCCGCTGACACCCGCCTCGGGGTTTGCGCGGTTGGTGGTGCTACAAACATCAACGGCTTCAAGGTCCATGCGGAGGTCCCTGACGACGCTCCGGTCGTGCCACCACCACCGGCACCGCCTTCCGCTCCGCAGTCGGTGGTGTCCGACGAGGGAATGTACCCCATCAGCGCGCTACACGCGCACGAGCCACACACGGCCTTCATGGGCAAGTTCGCGTTCAACTTGGACATCGCGGGAACGGAGCCGACCCTTGCCATGCACCACATGGGCACCGTCGCGCCCGTGGACTCCGTCTTCGTAACGACGGACAACTCCGAGGATGACGGCGAGTGTCTTCCGCCACCAAGACAGGCCTTGGGATGCGGCAGGCCGCCGATGGGTTTCGGGTTCTCTGCCCTCACATCTCTCGCAGTCTGCCTGATGTTTGTTATTTGTGCAACTGCCGCGCCTTCGCGTGATCGCTCCGCGCCAACATCTTCAGCAACAGGGCGCATCGGCGGCGAGGTCGGTGGTGCTGGTGTGCTGACGCCCGCAGCCATCCCGCCGGATCTCTACTGGCAACCGGAGGGCTGGTACCACAGCTGGTACCGAGCTACGTACGGGTACGGGTGGACGTGGCTCCCGGGCCCCCCGCGGCCACCTGAGGCAGCTCCGATTGTTACCGAGCCGCCCTCGCCGGGTGGTGCTCCACCATCGCCGGACTACGAGCCACCCGCCTGGGGTGGTGGAACCGGAGATGAACTTTCTTCTTCAATTCAGCACAGGACCGAACTGGTTGCACCCGGTGCAACTACCTGCAACGATATCGGCACATCTTCAATTCCCTCAATTTGCTCTACGCATGATTTGACAAACAGTGGTACCAGCTCTCCTGGGCGCTGTAACAGTGGCACCGGCTCTCCCGGGCACTCTCGACGTGGCTAGAGTTGACGAGATCGAGATTAGCCTGCCTCCAGACTGTTATGCTGTTGGTTCAGGTTGCCCCAAGATGGGCTTAATTTAGGGTTTTAACTGTATCTGTACTCTGCAGTATGCCAACTGACTGCTAGTTTCAGGAGTTACCCTGCCAGAAAGGACAGGTTCTCCTGTAGGATGCTTATTTCCACCGAAGCTGAGTAGGTGTTTGTTTCAGTTCCGTGACCACCTAGTTCGCCAGTCACCACCCTAGGTGGTGTGCTGGAAGTGACGCCCCGACTGTCATTCCTATAGTTAGGGTGTATGACTGTCACCGGTCCCGGAACCCTAGACCCCGAACATATAACACTCTAACAACTAATCTCCTAAGTATTCCTAAATATTCCTAAGAATCTCCTAAAAATCTCCTAAACATGTCATATGAACACATACTTAAGTATAAACTCGTACTATATTGGGTTCTCCTAAAGTTGGGTAATTAGTGATTGGACGAGAGTATATATAAACTTGGTATAATTCAAAAGTTAGGAACATGACACAATATAAACCGATGACACATTTAAATACGCAGCTATGTTATTGGTCCATTGTTTAGGAAACCCTAGGCATCGTGCTTTGCTATTGGCTAGATGTTTAGGAAAACCTAATATGCTGCTATTTTATTGGCCCGATGTTTAGGAAAACCTAATATGCTGCTATTTCATTGGCCCGATGTTTAGGAAACCCTAGGTATTGTGCTTTGCTATTGGCTAGAAGTTCACGAAAACCTAATATGCAGCTATGTTATTGGCCCAATGTTTAGGAAACCCTATGCACTGTGCTTTGCTATTGGCTAGATGTTTAGGAAAACCTAAAATGCAGCTATGTTATTGGTCCATTGTTTAGGAAACCGTAGGCACTATGCTTTTCTATTGGCTAGATGTGTAGGGAAACCTAATATGCTGCTATTTTATTGGTCCAATGTTGGGGAAACCCTAGGCACAGTGTATTACAATTGGCTAGATGTTTAGGGAAGCCATCATACAGCAATTTGTCTCCAATTTTAATCCTGTAATTTACGTATAATCTATGACGGACATGACAGTGACAGAATTGACCAAGAATCTGAATGCGGCGATCGCGAGCCTTGCTTTTCCTTTAGAACCTGGTTCTTGCCGTCCAGATTTCTTGAATTCAAAACTTCAACGGCGGACCTGTCGCGAGCTATGAAGTAGTTTTTTCGCGCACTTCGCGAGGTCGAGAGTCTTCGGCCCGTTGACCATAGCCTAAAAAGGCGTCAACGGGTCGCTGTACGGTGTCCGTTTTTTGCCACGTGGCCTAGAGACGTGGAACGGGAGCTACACCGGCTGAGCGGATGATGCCGCGGCCTCTGAAAATCAGTGAAAAACAACATCATGGGAAATTCGGACACCGTAGGTAGTTTTAAAAAGGCATATATAGAGGACTTATCTATGCCTTTGACCCTCCTGCGGTGTCCGGACATGCACTTTCCAGCATCCGGTAGGGTAGGATGCCGCCATCGGGTTTGGGTTTGCGGAGAGCGCTGAAATCTGCAGCCATTCGCGTTTCACCCGGTTGAACTTATCTGGAACTTATCGTATGCCTTGCACTATGCTTGCTTAACGGGTGTTAAGCAAGCACGGTACTATGGTTGCGTCAAGGAATGTATACCATTCCTTGAGCACCGGCATTCCGGGGAGTCGCCTAGGTCACGTAGATTGTTCATCCACTCAAGTGAAATGAACAAACCTGGCAACCTATAAACTTTTTTATTGTGCGTGACACAAGCTACTTGAATACAGGTTTGTGGCTACGTTTGTTCGTGCGGGCGCGTTGTAGTGCGGATGGCTAACCTCACGTGATCATCTCCGCGCAAGGGAGGCGAAGCTGATCACGTGCAGTTGGACATGAGTTCGCACTTGAGGAGTGTATGCATATATGCACTGTGATATGCTGTATGGTATGTCGTGCAATAATATATGATAAAAAATACACCGCTGCTGCTGACCCGGGTCAACAGCAGCGGTGTATTTTGAAGTGAACGAAAGTCGAAAGTGATTAAGAAACAGTTTCAAACTGTCTCGAGCTTCCCAACACCGATTTATCTGCGTCCGATGACTGTGTACATGTAATTGTACCGTCAGATCGAAAATAATTTTATACACAGTGTCTGGCGTAATTTTCGAGTCATCGTCGTCATCGAAAATGCACTTTTGATTAGGTCATGAAATTGCTGTACATCGATTGGTCCATAAATACAGTATGAGAAAGTCCTACACAGGTCCACGCCGCATACAAGTATTAGGCTATTGTTCAGCAGTTCAGCCATGGTTCAGCCAATCAATGCTATCTAGCTGGGCCAGGCGATGCTGGAAGCCGATGCACGACACGCGTGCCGCGCTTGGTAAAGTGAATCGGGTGGTCTCATTAGTAAAAGCCCGTGCGTACTTGATGAAATAGGTGCATGACGTGGTAGTGTGTACTGCCAGGGAGATCTTGAAACATGGCCTTGGAGAGGATGGCGGCACATGGTACGATGAGCTCTACACAATCCTTCTTGTTTACCACTGTTACCCCTTGCTTTGTACGGTACTCGTCCTGGATCTCTCTGTACGCAACGACCAGGAATATGACCTGGTCACAAAGAAAGCAGTTGTTATACTATATCCAGAAAAGGAATAAACACATCCATTCGGGTCGCAGCATCCGTGCTGCCACAAATACAACGAAAGTTGGGAAATCGAGGGTTATGGCGTCGCCATCGCACCCGATGTCCGAGTTCCACAGCTGGGCACCATCCGCGCCGGGAGAGAGTATCATCGAGCGGTGCTCCGCGTATTCCACACCAGGATCACCCCCCTCTGGAGGCGGCTCTACAGGTGTACTCGCTGACGGCGAAAGCAAGGCACCTCCGACGGCCTGATCGATACGTTCGGCCAGCGCTGCCGTCCAGAAGTCAAGTCCTGTTCGAGCATCCCGCCGGGCCCGTTGCTTGCAGAACTCCGGGTTACGCATCCAACGTTCTATAGTACATTGCGGCGCGAAGTAATAAAACCAATCCCGTGGACGGAGCTCATCTCGACCATCGCTAGTACGTATGACCTCGAACCGTTTCTCCTTACACATGCGCACCGGCGCACCGTCGGAGTTGGTTTCCCGTATGGTGTCACAGGTTTGGTTCTTGTCCCATGAGCTTCGGTCGTCGCGAGGGGGGTAATGTCGGCGCCAATTCACGCATACATGCACGGCGTGGTCCATGTGTGACCCGGTCTTCAGAAACTTCCTCATTCTATATAGACTTGACGGAAGATTGCACTTTCCAGGCCCCCCCAATGAGCATGATCAAAACCTTCAAAAACCTGTCGAATGCAGGCCTCGACCAATGTTGCGCCCGTCGCAGCTCCATGAAGTAGCAAACCGCCTCGCCCACCGTCAAGTGGTCGGCGTCGGTATCCCCCACGAGTAACGGGTCGCCTGGCGCCACATCTGTGTCCCACTCCTCCTGGTCAGGTACGACGTCGTTCACGTCCGATTTCGTAGGCAGGAATTCCTCCAGGTTCGAGCCGGCCTCGTTCCACAGATCTTCTTCCTCGCAGTTGTGCTGGCTAAATATCTACATCCAATGGCAAGTAAACCCAGCCAGCAAGCCAGACCGTCAGTATTTTGGAGAGAGTCTGCTAGAAATGTGGCAATCCATGACAAACAAAGATACCAACCCGCGCAAAGGAAACAAGAGAGCGCTAGCAGATTTCGAGGGGAAAAAAGGTTATCGAGGAATAGATAAGTGCAAAATGGGGAATAGAAATTTCGATCTGTTTTGGGGGAATAGATTATATGTCACATGCCATCGAGCCATGCCATCTATCGTTTCGGTTTGTACTACAGTTATGAACTATCACTCGGTACTGTACCCCGGAGGTACAAGCGCAAGCGGTTCAGCGTGTGCAATATTTTGCGTCTGGCACACCCCCTTCTTCTAAACAATTTTTTGCATGTAGCATGAAGCATAATTTTTTCCACCATTCAATTCTAAAGCGTTTGCATTCATTAGGTGAATACCTTTCGTTTGAGCTATCGATTGGCCCCATCCGCAACCGCATCAGCTTAGCCTTCGTCCCACAAGCTGCGTACACAGGCTGGGTGTGATCCCATAAGTGCAGAGGTGGCGCGGGTAAACTAGAGGGTGCGCCTGCGCATGACGTGTGTGAGCCGAACGCCCACCAACCCGACCTTGTCTACAACTCTACACCCCCTCCAACTGACGACGGCCACACGACAAACGACTCTCCCTCCCATGACCTCGCATCATCCGCCCCTCCCACGAGCTGCGTACACAGGCTGGGTGTGATCCCATGCGTGCAGAGCTGGCGCGGGTAAACTAGAGGGTGCGCCTGCGCATGACGTGCGTGAGCCGAACGCCCACCAACCCGACCTTGTCTGACCCGACCATACACCATTGCACGACAAGCCAAGAGACATGCCAGTGGTAAACACGCGCACGCTTGGCTCAAGTCGACAACCCTGTTGAGGGGATACCATGGCACCATCGGCCTTACACCGACCTTGTCTACAACTCTACACCCCCTCCAACTGAACGGCCACACGACAAACGACTCTCCCTCCCATGACCTCACATCATCCGCCCCTCCCACGAGCTGCGTACACAGGCTGGGTGTGA
>LGRX02014032.1:0-17488 GCA_001247695.2 Cymbomonas tetramitiformis
TAAGTAGCATAGACTGGGCATATACAACGTTAACATCATCATTGACGACCTCAGGAATTCCTTTGACAGGTTTGACAAATGCATATACGGCAACATTACCCACAAGTCCGGTTCCTCATACCGGTGATGTATTTACTTTTAAAAATGATACCGGAGGAACAATAAATGCTGGTGATATTGTTCAATTTGACGACGACTTTACTAATGTAAATGGTGTAAAAATATATGCAGCTTCGGCAAGTCAATCTAATCAAAATTGTATGCCTATTGGTGTTTGTGTTCAGAATTCAAATACAGGAAATTCGTGCTTCGTTTGCTCAAAAGGTTTTACAACTTGCAAAGCTATTGATGGAAGTTATGTCAAAGGTCAAATGTTGGGTTGTGCCGCGGGAGGATCAGTCAATTCTTCACAAATTACTACGAATAATGTTGGAATTATCGGTGTTTGTATGGAAAGTAAAGTTATAACAACTTCGGGTTCAGGATTATTGGTTTGGATCAAACCTGATTTTAAATTGTGATATTATAATATATTATATGTCTTCTTTTGGAAATGATATTGTTTGTAAAAATATACAATGTAATACGGTAAATGGTCAAACATACAATCCTGTACAAACTTCTAAATGGACCGAAACAAATAATGTTTTGGAGCCGGCAACTATTGGTGCAAGTGTAAAAGTCAATAGTGATATATTATTTCAAAATGCAATAGGATTACTTCCTGATACTTCCGTGAATGTAAATAGTATAGTGAATTCAAATGGAAATGGAAATGCAATTATTATATTGGCTAGTGGAGATGATGCAAGTAATGCAAATGAGGTTACTGTTGGCGGCGAAACGTTAAAAGTAAATACAACTTCCGGTTTGTTAGTAAATGGAAATGCAAGGATAAATGGTGAAATAAACAATACTGCAAATGACAAAACTAACATTGATTTATTTGGAACAAAAGTATCAGGTAATTCATTTATTGGTTTGAATACCGCAGACGTGGACATACTAAATGCTGAAACTATATATTTTATAAATTTTCAAAAAAAACCTGATGGTAGTGCAACTCAATTTTTCAGAATTAATATGAAAGGTGATATAATAGGTTGCAATGATATTATGGATTGTAATGATATAGGTTGTAAAGATATAGAATGTAGTTCTGTTCAAATTGAAAACAAAATAGATTATTCCAAATGTAAAAAAGGATTGATTCAAGTTGGTCAAGGAATAAGAATATTAAAATTTGATACATCGTTTATTAATTATTTCAATTTTACATTAAGTCCAACTGACCCTAATGTAAGTGATGATGATGCTGTTTTTACAAAATTCAAAGTTCAACACAGTGATGCAAATATTAATAACGTTATAGGTACCGAATATATTGTAAGACTTTCAAGTTTCAATGTAACGGGAACTGATTTTAATATTTTTGCCACTGTTAATGTTCTTGCACCAAATAATTTAGAATTGTATATGACGTCCGGGAATGGTAAAGTATTAACGAGTGGTTTACAATTGAGATTTTTAATGGAACTAATTCCTATTGATTTTTCTTGATAAATTTCTTCGGTTTTTTCAGGGGGACAAAAAAGCAGAAAAAACCTACATATGAATTTATTGTACATTTCTTAAAAGACTCTTTTATTTTGAAAAGACTTTTATTGTATGTGTATTGTAATATGTATTTGTATATTGTAAAACATATTTTTACTTATTGTAAATTTATTGTACATTTCTTAAAAGACTCTTTTATTTTCAAAAGACTTTTTTATAATAAGTGAATGTTTGTATTGTTTGAATGATATATTTTTACTTATATAAATTTATTGTACATTTCTTAAAAGACTCTTTTATTTTGAAAAGACTTTTTTTATAATATGTAAATGATCATAAAATAACTTAAGAACAATTTATAATATATATATGTAATAATATACATCATTTATATAATTTATTTAAGAACTTATTTAAATTTATTTTAGAACTTATTTAAATCGTATTTTGTTACACATTTATTTACGTAATTTATTTATCATTTATTACGTAATTATTTATTGTATATTTATTGTATATTTCCTTGTCATTTTACTTGTCATTTTCTTGTCATTTTACTTGTCATTTTTCTTGTCATTTACTTGTCATTTTTCTTGTCATTTCCTTGTATGACTTATGGCATATATGACATAGGGTTATGACATATGTCATAGGGTTTTCATAGGGTTTTTATAGTGATAAAAAAGCGTATCCTATAGTCGGTTCCTTACTACTGACAATCTGAGCTAGCGGGGATTGCTGCGCTCGCCCATTATCGCGCAACGGCGCAAACCAAGTCCGCATCTGTACTGACCTCGTAATGTATTTTGAGCTTTTCATTGACATTGTAATAAGTTGACGCAACAATATGGTTAACGTCGCTAAACTCGGACTGCATCACGCGGCAAACAACGTCGAATCGATGCGGCGTCTCTGCCGGGATTTGTTGCAGTGCCCGGATGAACCGATCAAATTGTGCTAGCGACAAAGGATACATTATGCAGTTCGCATCACTCATGGTTGCGGCACACTGTCCTAACTACTGTATATATCGGCACCAGCGCGCCTAAAAAGTTTTGGCACAGGCGCGCCTTTGCAACGAATTATTGGCATGTTGGACGAGTGAACGTCTGTTAGCCGTTTTCATCACGATTTCTGAAAATTTCATGAAGATTTGTATCTACTATAGTGTCAGATAATCATAATACTGATTGAATAAATGAATACTGCTTACCTCTGCTCCTTATGATTTGGAACCTGGCCAAATTACCTTACCTTACTACCTCTGACCTTTACAATCTTGGCATGAAGTGAGCTACCGATTATGAGTTCGAATTTATCCGAATTTGTTTGGATTTATTCGAATTTAACAATTTATCCGAATTTATTCGAATTTGTTCGAATTTATTCGAATTTATTCGAGTTTATTCGAATTTATTCGAATAAATTTAAATATATCCGAATTTGTTCGAATTTATTCGAATTTATTCGAGTTTATTCGAATTTATCCGAATTTATTCGAATTAATCCGAATTTATTTAAATTTATTCGAATTATTCGGAATTTATTCAATTTGATTCGGATTGATTTTATTCGAATTTATCCGATTTTATTCGAATTAATCTGAATTTATTCGATTTTTTCGAATTAATCCGAATTTATTACAATTTATTTTAATTAATTCCGAATTTATTCGAAGTTATTGCAATTAATCCGAATTCATTCGAATTTAGTCCAATTAATCCGAATTTATTCGAACTAATACCAATTAATCCGAATTTATTCCAGTTCATTCCAATTAATCCGAATTTATTCCAATTTATTCCAATTAATCCGAATTTATTCGAGTTTATTGCAAATAACAAAAATTTATTCCAATTAATCCGAATTTGTTCCAATTTATTCCAATTAATCCGAATATATTCGAATTTATTCAAATTAGTCCAAATTTATTGCAGTTTATTGCGATTAATCCGAATTTATTCCAATTTATTCCAGTTAATCAGAATTCATTCGAGTTTATTGCAATTAATCCGAATTTATTATTCATTTTCGCGCGTGCGCTGGGAGTGTGGTAAGAAAACTTGCAATGTGGAAGGAAAATGACATATGCGCGCGCGGAAATCCTGCGTGGTATGGATGAATGAAAACTGGCGTGGAAACTGGGACGATGACATATTTCCACCGCGGAAATGGAGGGTGCAGGAAAGAAAACTGCTGGTATGACGATGACATATTTCCGCGCGGGAAATCAGAAGTGTGGAAGAAAATTGGTGGTATGACGATGACATATTTCCCGCGCGCGGAAATCGGGGTGGGAAGAAAACTTGATGCAGTATGACGATGACATGGCCGCGCGCGCGCACGAGAAATCTGCGCGCGCGGGAACCGGGGGTGGCGTGGGGAAGAACTTGGTGGTATGACGATGACATATTTCCGTGAGATATATAGCTACGACTATATATTGTGTTACGGTCAGAATGCTTTCACTTTCGGTTTGCAAGAGTGTAGATAAAACATAAGTTAGTAGTCTCGGCTTTATGCCGGAAACCCTAAACCTGTGACACCCGTACTGTACGGAGTACTAGTACAGATAACAGGAAGTGACACACGGTGTGTCACATCCAGCACACCACCCTGGACTATTACGGAGGAAGAGTTAGGGTGGAGCAGGGTTGTTGCAGTCTGAAAACACACCATCTCAAGCGGTGGAAACAATTCTAGAGGGGGCCTGTGCTCTTGGCCAGGGCGGTCCCAAATCTCTAGCTACAGTAGCTGTGCACACAGGTAGGCATCTTGGCCCAATACTGATCGGAAAAATAATTAATTTAGATTAAGTTTCCATAATTTTAGATTAACCCATTTTCATGTTGATTTTAGATTAAGTTTTCTTGATCGTACGGCCACAGACCGGCCATAGGGGGTTGATATGTTCCCTGGGGGGGGTGGAGGGTTGGTCCGTAGCCTCCCTTTTTCTGAGAGACGCTTTGCTCTTGTCCCTGTCTTTGAGCTCTTTCCTAACTTTCCGCAGCTTGCCAACCGGAACAAAGACATAGTTGTTGTTCCTCCCCGCAAAATTCCTGCGGAGGGAGATCCTCCCTTCGGTGCCGTTGACATAGAAGAGACTACCCCCGTCCATTGCCTCTTTCCAGTACCACTTCTCCCTCTTGTACATCCAGGGTGTGTTCTTCCTTTGGTTTCTCCAAATCCAAACTTCTGGGTCGTGGTGTGAGTCCACGATCCCCCCTGAGGTAGAGTCGGTTCGTTGCGCTCGTGTTGTTCTAATTCGAATCTCGCGGTAGGTAATAACCATAATTCCTATCGTCACGAGGCATGCAACGATGGGCAATGCGGGCTGCTGGTTCATTATGGGTTCAAGGTGTCCCGGAAGCATGAGACTCGGTGACAAGAAATGCAACATTCTGCCAAATTTTGTGAACCCGCTTCTCTCCGGGTGGTCACCCTCTGTTATCAGGTTGGGGGTGTGATTGTGAGAGGCTGTTAATATGGACGAGCAATAGGTTTTATTACTCTGCAAGTATCGTTCATTTGTCCTATTGCTACTGCGGCGCTCTGGCCTGCTTCTGCCGGGAGGTGTCGTCTTGTGTCCCCTCCAGGCTGTGCCTCCACGAAGTGCGCACGCCTGTCGGCACTCGGCATTGTCGGTTGCCCTTGTCCGGTGCCGGTCCTCAGCCCACCGTCTCCCTTCATACCCTGTGTGCCTGATCTCTGAGCTCGTCGATAAGCAATTTAATTCACTGTATGGCTGACAGTGTTCAATCCACTGCGCTCGAAAAACACTGCCCTGCGCGGGGCTAATCGTCTCACCCAAAAGGGCAATCTTATGTGTGCTTGCGTTCGCGATTAATATTCCGAGCGGCTGTTTGCTACGGCCTTGGCGCCCGTTGTGGAGCCTGCGCATGTAGTAACGGCGGTTCCGGCCCAAGTGCCAGGGGGTCATAACAATCATTAGCTCGCTGAATACAGCGTCGGCTTTGCTGATTACAGTGAAGTGTATGCTGCTTATAACCTCAGGTGTGCCGGTCACCGCTTTCCGTTTGTTGTTTATTACAACTGTGTGAATAAAACAAATATTGCCCTCCAAAGAGTATTGCAAGGTTCGCGGTGCCACCTCAAGTTTCGGACACCAGCTGTTATCAGCATTTGCGTGTGAGCACAATATTTGTGTCACCGCCTTCCCCGTATCCAGGGGGCGTGATCTATTATGCACAGTTTTTGTGTGTGGGGTCCCATCCCAGTGCTGAAGTGGTGTGGCAGGGTGAGTGCCCAAGGGTTTGCTGTTATCAGCTTCTGCGTGTGAGCACAATATTTGTGTCACCGCCTTCCCTATGTCCGAGGGGTGCGGTCTATTATGCACAGCTTTTGTGTGTGGGGTCCAGTCCCAGTGCTGGAAAGGTGTGGCAGGATAGGCGCACAAAGGTCTGCTGTTCTCAGCTTCTGCGTGTGAGCACGATATTTGTGCCACCGCCTTCCCTATATCCGGGGGGTGTGGTGTATAATGCACCGCTTTCGTTTGTGAGGTCCAGTCCCAATGCTGGAGTGGTGTGGCAGGATGAGCGCACGAGTGCCTACTGTTATCAACTTTTGCAAGTGAGCACAATATTTGTGTCACCGCCTTCCCCAGGTCCGGGGGGTGTGGCCTACGGTGCACGGTTGTTGTGTGTGGGGTCCAATCCCAGTGCTGGAAAGGTGTGGCAGGATGAGCGCACAGGGGTTTGCTGTTGTCAGCTTTTGCGTGTGAGCACAATATATGTGTCACCGCCTTCCGGGGGATGTGGTCTGATGTTCACAGCTTTTGCGAGTGAGCACGTAACCCGTGTCACCGCCTTCCCGTTACCCGGGGGATGTGGTCTGCTGTTCACAGCTTTTGCGAGTGAGCACGTAACCCGTGTCACCGCCTTCCCGCTACAGCTTTTGCGAGTGAGCACGTAACCCGTGTCACCGCCTTCCCGCTACTGGGGGATGTGGTCTGCTGTTCACAGCTTTTGCGAGTGAGCACGTACCCCGTGTCACCGCCTTCCCGTCACCCGGGGGATATGGTCTGCTGTTCACAGCTTTTGCGAGTGAGCACGTACCCCGTGTCACCGCCTCCCCGTAACCCGGGGGATGTGGTCTGCTGTTCACAGCTTTTGCAGGTGAGCAAGGGTTACGGATATAATATAAATGAAAGGTCTTCAAAAAGATGTTACGAAAACCAACAAGCAAAAATGTCTCCCAAGCAGGCGAAAGGGGAAAGGTTTGAGCTACCTCTCGAGGAGCCCTCTGGCTTGCTCTATCAAGGTCTATGAGTTTCCATGGCTTGGCCCGGAGACCCCATGATGCAGCACAGCCACCTTCACGGCCCAGACGGCCTCCCGGGCAGCGTGCTGCCCCGTCCTGCGATGTGGCGAGGGTGTGGTGCTCCTCATTGGCCGCGTAGGCACATAGGGAAGCAAGCCAGCCGCCAAGAAATGAGCTGGTCGCCGGGCGGCGTAATGCCCCCACGCAGCATCGCTCAACCCCTGCGCACTGAGGGGCACGATGTGTAAGACCTCGGTGCGTCCACTCGGACCGTCGCTCCAAAAAAAATGCCGAACTCAGTCCGCTTTCCCTTTCAGGGATGGGATGCCGACTCCCGTCGGAGTTCTGGGCTCCAGCGACCTGCGAAGCAAAACAGCCGTCGCCGTGGACTTTGGGGAGGCTTGGGGCGCCGCCAACGAACAGCCGGATGTCCGTGAGGGGTGCACTTCCCGCACGCAGGATGCACGAAAAGCTGCGGGCCGCGTGTTCCTTCCCCCCCCCCTCAACGATGACGACCCTGCCACTGCCAGAGGTCGATGCGACCCTTGGAGAATCAAACAAGATGCCGCAAGATGGGGCAGTCTCCGAGCGGCGCACTATTCCCTCAACGTCGCCACAAGCCTCCTCCGTCCAGCACTTCTGTGCCAGGCCCTCGTTAGTCAAGTCGGGCCGCGGCCCCCAGAGAGATGCACAGCTCAGTCCGCCTAACCACGCAGGGTCAAAGAGGTAGTTTCCTCTCGGCGCAGCTGTGGGAGCACCGTCGCAAAATGAGCAACTGAGAGGCTTCCAGTGCTTTGTGGCGAGCGCCGCGGAAACCTGCGAAAAGCCGTGAGCCCCATACCACGACCCAGCGATGCCAGTGCTGCAGCGGCTTGGGGTCGCAGGGGCTTGTGAAAAAAGGGAAGCGGCTCCACAGAATGGGCCGGCGAGTATCACCCTGTCTCTCAACTCAGTGACAAGAGGCCCACAGAGACTGGTGATCAGCGACCCTTCAACCTGTGAAGAGCTTTGGGCATTGTCCCACAACCCAGCGATGGCAGCTCCATAACAATGAAGGGTCGCAGGGAATCGTAGAAAGAAAAGGGCAGCGCAACAGGATGGGCCGGTATACTCGCTGCCGAAGCACTTACTCCCCGGAGGTCTACCCGTGACGTCTGACGACCAGCGCTTTCCTCGGGGTCCTTTCCTGCGGTTTCCCAATGCGCACCAGGAAGAGGAAGTTAGCAATTCTGAAATTTCAGCGCGAGTCGTTGACAGGAGACAGGAAAGCAGGTGAAATTCCCCTGCATACAGGGGCTCCAAGTCAGGCAGATGGGGAAAAGGAGTGAGAACGCCGCTGTTGATGCTGTGGGTGTCCCCCAGGCATGGCTGAGCCGAGCGTGTTCGTGGGCATGTTTCCTGCACTCCTGTTAACAAAAAAGTTACTAATATCTGCCTAAAATATTTTAAATAACATCTAAAAGGCATATTTTTGTTACAATTTATCCGTTGGGTTGTTCGGTCCCGCTGACCTGTTTCGCGATTGAGTCCTTCAGCGTTACGAGAGTCGAGGCGGCGGCCTCCAATTGCTTCTCGAACTCCATGATGAGGCTCTTCACGTCAATTCCACCAGAGTAAAGCATAGTCGGGGAAGTCGGAGGTGACGGCTTAGGCTGCTTCGCGCGGCCAACACCGTTTTCGCTCTCCCAAACCTCGAGGATGTGGGCGTAGATGTCCTCGAGGTCGACCTTGGCCAAGTCCACGTCGAGCCGTAGCGGCGTGGTGACCTTGTCGTACATGATGGGGTCGAGGGACGCGAGTAGTTGCTAGTAGATATACACCGGTTATGGGGTCCGGAGTATAAATAATTATATAAGTATGGCGAAAATATAAATTATATATATAAATTAGTCATACATGTCATGCATATCCGGTGAGATTCCGGTGAATTATCCGGTGAGCTTTCCGGCGAAATAAATATAAATAAAAAGCAAAAGTTTTTTCATTTGCAATTTATGTTTTTCCTTGTAGATTTCTTCTTGGATATGAATATCGGAATTTTAAATTTTTTTCAAACATTCAATCGAGTTTTTAAATATTGTATATTTGTACATGTACCTATCTCCATCGAGAATAAAAGGAATCAAATTCTCGGTACTTTCAAAAAACATGTAATATTTTAAAATATCTTTAGGAGAATCCTCGAAGTCTTCTTTGAATCGTTCATCATTTCCATTATAAAGTTGTAAAATATTACCTCAAATGTTAAAGTAATCTTTAACGGAAATTTTATTTAGTATATCGTCAATGAGTTCAATTTGGATCTCTTCTTCATTCCTATCTACTTCAAAAACATCCCAAAAAATTTCTAAAAACTTGAATTCTAATATATTTGCAATATTTTCAAAATACCTATCTTCTTCACGCATCATCAAAGCATCGAAAAATAATTCGAAAATGTTAAAATATATAAATTGGCTAATATCCCACATTAACAATTTATTTGGATGAAGTATTTTATATTCTTCAATAATATCGAAGAAATATTCATTCAATTCGCAAAATTCTAGACCAATTTTCAAATTATATATTTTAATCTTAATATCGATAGGAAAAAGAAACTTTACAAGAAAAGAATTATTTAAGAAAATATTTAGGATTACATCCAATCGAAGAAAATAATATAGACAAAGTTCCTAGTTATGATCCTATTACGGGAAAAATTAGAAAAATCACGGGAAGAACAAAAGAAGATGAAAAATTATTTTCTGCAACAACCGGAGTTAGTTATGAAAATCAAATAGTCAAAACGGGAAATTTTAAAAAGGGAATAAAATATGTTGAATATGACGGAAATAGTTCGACACCTAAAAAAGTCGGTGTAATAAATCCATAATGTATATAATATAAAATGGCCAATTGTAAATACAAAACTGTAAAAATTAAAAAGTCTACCAAAAAAGATAAAAAATTAATGGCAATTTTTGATGATCTAAAAACTGTTCATTTTGGTGCAAAAGGGTATAGTGATTTTACAATAAATAAAGATATAAAAAGAAAATCCAATTATCTTAAACGTCATAAGTCTAATGAAAATTGGAATAGATGTGATACCGCCGGTTCACTTTCAAAACATTTATTATGGGGTAATTCTACTTTATTACAAAAAAATATTATTAAATATAAAAGAACATTTAATTTAATATGAATTAAAAAAAGGATCTTTTAATTATTGAAGCTGAAAGAATATTTAACCATCTACCCAAAGCACATATTGAGTTAATAGTAGATGACTACTTAAATAGAACCGAATATTATAATGATTTAGCAAATGGAAATATTAAAATTTTAGAACCAAAAATCAGAGATACAGAAGCAAATATTAAAAATCAATCTTTTATTAGTATAGATAATGAATAATATAATTTCGTCACGAACGATATATTTGAACAGCGAAGAAAATTCAGCCGGCGATTCTCGAAGAATAGATGTAAATATACCTACGGCTTTATTAAACTATAGAGCTACAAGTAAATTACGTGTTGTCTTGAATTCATTTTCGGCTGCTAAAACATGGTACACTATTAATAATTTTAATGGAATATTCTTTATAGGTAATACTAATGCTAATAAATTATTTCCCGTAGAAATTCCTTTTGCAAATTATACAGAATTATCTCGATTAGAAAGTGTTTTAAGTACAAATATAAAAGCAGTTTTAGATAATGAATTTGCATATACCGGAACGGTTACCGTAGAATATAATGGTAATCCTGTAGATTATAAAAATAAGTTTAAAATTACTTTATCAATTGCAGTTCCGAATATTAAGTTTGTTTCTTTTTCAGTTAGAAATGAATTCAATGCAAACAATCCTTTGCAAGCTGAACTACAAACTAAAGTTATAGGTCCAAGCAAATATAACGACGCAGACGAAACTTTAGGCGGACGTGTAAATAGACAAACTAACAATTTATCAAATGTTTCTGAATTAATTGATTTATTCGAAATAAAAACAGCGGACACAATATTCGAAAGTTATTATCCTTGTAATTTGCAAACAAACGATGCTTTATATTTACGAATATCAAGTTTACCTACTAATAATGTTGAGTCTACAAATTTATCAGCTATAAGTAGTGATAGCACTTCTTTAATTGCTAGCGATATTTTTGCTAAAATACTTTTACCAAATGACTTGACTACAAACTTTATAGATTTTTTAAATCCAAATGACAATTTTGCTATTGACATTTCAGGATCACAATTGACTGAATTAAAATTTGTCTTGACCGACTCTAAAAATAGACCTATACCTTTAGTTCCCCCCACGGAAGCACGGGACGGAAGTATAAGTTATTCTATGTCAATAATTATCAAAGAACTTTCTCAATTTTAAAATTTTTTATTTATGTTACTAATATATTATATATAAAAGAATGTCGTTACCATTAAGTCTTGCATATGCTCTTCAAAAAGTTTCCGGGTATAGCACTAATTATTTTAGGCTTGAAACCACAAATCAAGACACCGCAACAAATAATTCTACAATCACTCTAAATCTTCCGTCAAACGTAATTATAAATTTAAAATCACTTTCAATGCATTGTGAAGCTCGAGCAAATGAAAATAATATTACCATTCCGGGAGGTGCTGATTTTTTGAGAACAATGCTTCCAAATGGTTTAGAAAAATTGATTTTGAGAGTAGAAGCCACGGCCGGTGGAATCCAGGTTCAGAGTGGTTATAATGGTTATAGCACCGTAGCTACGGTTTTAGACAATTTACAAACTACTTTAAATAAAGAAATCAGTTATCAAAGAGTTTTACAAAACCAAGAAATTGAAGTGACCGACCTTAATTATTATAAAACATTTCGACCTTTTATAATTCAAGAATTTAGAAGCTTTATAGGAGAGAGCGAGCCGAGTTATTTAGATACATCTCTTTTGCCTCCTATTCAACTTCGATTTTATTTGCACGGTCCGGAAGTTTTAGGTGCTGTTCAAAATAGCTTAGGATTAGGAAATGGTTTAAACAACGACGGTCAACAAGCTTTAATCTCAGGTGGAAGATTTACTTTACAAAAACTTTATTTTACAATTGAAACTATTACCTTTTCAAATGGAGTCTATGATTCGGCAGTCGGCGCAAAATTGAAACGAGATGGCTTTCTTGAAATTCCATTCAAAAATTACTATACGTTCACATCTTCACACGACGGTATGAGTAAATCTACACGTTTCAGTTTAAGTGCTCAATCTATTGCAAGGGTCGGAATCGGTTTCATTTTTGTAATCGATTATCAACAATCACAATTGTTACATTTATTGAAATCGATTTGATTGTCTAATTGTTTCGCCCTTAACACTGGCGATTTTTGCAAGTTTCAAAGTAGTTATCACGATTAATCGTAATTGTGCGGCTCAAATCCAAATCGATTCGATACCAATAATCGATTAATCGGACAATTACATTGCAAAATCACAAATCGATTCCGACCCTTGATCTATTGATGAAATTTATGCTGTTCAACGTACGGTATAGGAGATTATCAAACTAAATCTCGTGGATTGGTTCAAATCGATAATAAAATTGGTCCTACTTTTATACCGAGTTATTTTGACTTTAAAAGTGGCAGGCTTGGAAGTCGTCAATTCAATGTTAATAATTTATATGTTCCTAATTACCGTAACGATGCAATAGGTTATTTCAATTCGATGTGTGTCGCTAAAGCTGATCAATATATGACTAAATGTGGTTGTAAAATAAATAGTTTCGAAGATTGGGTTAATCATTATTTTACTTTTATGGTTCGATTGAATATGCCTTCAGATATGCGTGTACGTTCATTGTCAGGTCTCGACTCTCGTGGTTTAAATACAATGATGTACCTTGAGACAAGTGAAGGTACAAATACAACTGAAGAAGTATTAACAAATAATGAAGTGTTTGTATTTTGTGCATGTACTTCTGTGTTACGTGTAGGAATGGGACGTATGATAGAATTGATTGTTTAAATGTTTCTTTATTAATATAAATAAAGAAATAATGAAAAGATTTCAACCAAACGACGCGCCTACAGGTTTGGCTGAACCTATAGGCGAAATTAATGCAGAATTACCTCCTACTTTATTACAAATGTCCGGCTTTAGACCACCTTTAATGCAACAATTACCATGTAAAACAATAAATGATATCACTTTACCTCCAGCAAAAATTTTAAATGTAAATGAATTAGCTGGTTATAAATCTTATATTTTTGGACACGGTGAGAAACCAACGTTACAAACTTCAATGTTTACCTTTCCCGAACAACATCCTTTAAATAATCCAACTCTAAAACCTGCAAATTCTTTCTTCGTGTAATATATTATATACAATGTCTAGTTTTGGAAAAGAATTAATTATGAATCAAAATGTTAATGTAGGAAATGGAGTATTTATTGGTAAAAAAAATTAAACAACAAGAACAACCTTTCAAATGATTGGAGCTGATATCACAATGAATATTGACGGTTCTCAAAGCGGTGACCCCGGTATTGTAAATTTAAATATGGGTGCAAAGGAAAATAAGATGAAAGTAAGATATGAAGGTTTGCCTATTGTAGAAACAACCAACGTTCCACCGGTTGAAGATATCACACCAATAAATGGATTATATGTTTTTAAAGCGAATCCTACGGACAAATTTGGAACGGTGTTTATGAAACTTGCGAATTAATAAAATATGTATTATAGTATATAATGACTAGTTTCGGTAAAAATGTATTTCTTACAACTTTCAAAAACAATGCTGAACCCGACAATATTCCCGACCCTTTATCGCTTAACCAATTAAATGTAAATCAAATAGGTGATAATTCAAATCCTTGTCAAACAATTCATATGGCTTCAGATTTTTTATACCGTGGAGATATTTCATATATTGATAATTCTGATGTAAATAATCAAAGAGAATTTTATGAAATTACAGACTGATGGTGATTTAAATTTAGTGAATAATATTAATTTCTATGATTTTATTTTGAATAATCCTGCAAGTAAATCAAAATTTTCTATAGGTTTAGATGAACTTGATAGTTCATTTGAAATAAAATCTTTAGACCCTGTTTCTCAAACAAGATTAAAAATAGGAGACAATGGTATAAATGAATGGTCGTTTATGCAAACAACATTAAACGTAGAACCACTTGGTTCCGGTGTACTTTTAAATGATGGACCTTTGATTTTGAACACAGGTGATATTACTTTAAATTCTGGAAAATTTATCGGTGACGGTTCTTTGCTTCAAAACTTACCATATCCAGCTGAAAATCAATCTCTTCAAAATGTTTGTGATATTTCTCCTATTACAACAACTTCAATCACGGCAAATTCTTTTATAGGAAGTGGTGCACAATTGACTAATTTACCGGTTCAACCTGATACATCAACATTACAAGATGTAACCACACGTGGGTCAACAACTACAACGAATGATATTTCTTTTACCGGAACTGGAAAATTTACGATAAATCAAGATGAAATTGATGGTGCTTTAATTAGGATCAGAGGCGGTACTCAAGATGCTAAAATTCGTATTGGTGAAACAACAAATGATGACGGATATATAAATGCACAACGTGCAATATTATTAGGCAGAAATGCAGGATCATTTAATTGTGGAATTGATGTTTTGGCTTTAGGTTCAGGTAGTGGATATGACCAAGCTGGAAATTATTCGGTAAATTTAGGAGATGATTCCGGACAATCAAACGCCGGTGTCGAATCTGTTTCTGTAGGAAGATTTGCAGGCGAAGTTTTTAGTGGTCTAAATTCAGTGTCATTAGGTTCATATGCTAATAAGAATACCGGAGGAACTTCATCCGTCAACAATACTATTTGTATAAATGCAACCGGTGTTGAATTAAATTCTGTAAATCCAAGTTCATTTACGGTAAAACCTATAAGACCAAGTCCTGATGTGACATTAGAAAATTTACAATTATATTATGATTCAGTTTCCGGTGAAATAAAATCTGGTGCTATAAATTCTGGAAGTATTGGAAGTCTTTCGCAGGTTTTAGCGGTTGGGAATACCGGCGGAAATATAAATTTAACCGGAGATATTGATGCTACGAGTGCTATACTCACAAATAGTTTAAATTTCAGTTATACACCAGCTACGTCTTCTATTACAAGTTTAGGAATTCCATTGACAACTTTAACAAATGCATACACGGCAAGTTTGCCAACAAGTCCGGTTCCTCATACCGGTGCTGTATTCACTTTTGAAAACAGTACCGGAGCTACAATAAGTGCCGGTGATATTGTTCAATTTGACGACGACTTTACTAATGTAAATGGTGTAAAAATATATGCAGCTTCGGCTACTCAATCTAATCAAAATTGTGTACCTATTGGTATTTGTGTTCAAAATTCAAACACCGGGAATTCTTGTTTTGTTTGTACAAAAGGATTCACGACCTGCAAAGCTATTGATGGAAGTTATGTCAAAGGTCAAATGTTAGGTTGTGCACCGGGAGGTTCAGTCAATTCTGCACAAATTACTACAAATAATGTTGGAATTATTGGTGTTTGTATGGAAAGTAAAGTTATTACAAGTCCGGGTTCGGGTTTATTGGTTTGGATTAAACCTGATTTTAAACTGTAATTTATATCTTGTATTATTATATTATAGAAAATGGCGTCTTTCGGTAAAGATCTAATTTGCAAAAACTTACAATGTGATACGGTTAATGGCAATCCACCTTCAGGTGGGTCTTCAAAATGGATTGATGTGCCCGGTACAACAAATGACATCGAAAGAACAAATGGGAATGTTATTGTTAACAATCAATTGCAAACTGCTAATTTAAAATACAATAGATTAGATTATCAAAATTTTGCATCTCAAAATCAACCGTCTTCAGGTCAAGGTATACGAATTTTACAATTTGGAACAAATGTATTCAGTTCAGTTTGGATAATTCAATTAGAAGGCAACGAGTTAAATACCAATATAGTAAAATTTAAAATTCAACACGCAGATTCGGCTGTAAATGATCTTATCTCGGATAATTATATCTTGGAATGTTCTGGATTAGGTATATTTACACCAATAGGTAATCCCTTTTCTGTGATAGCATCTAATAACCAAATTGCACCGAACAATCTTGAATTACAAATTAATTCATTAAATAAAAACTTTGTAACTAATTCAAGTATTCTTAGATTTGCTTTGCACTTAATTCCTTATAGATCATAGCTATAAAAACTTATCATATATATATTTATTTCGCCGGAAAGCTCACCGGATAATTCACCGGAATCTCACCGGATATGCATGACATGTATGACTAATTTATATATATAATTTATATTTTCGCCATACTTATATAATTTTTATACTCCGGACCCCATAACCGGTGTATATCTACTGTTGCTTCTTGGCCACCATGTCGTCGAGCGGACCAGAGGCTGCGTTGCGGATGGCGGTCAAGCAGGCGTCAAAATCTTGAATTAGCGGGTCGGGGTCGAGCTTGGAGTCGAAGTAGATAGCACACAACTCTTCGTAGTTCCCAAGGGGTCGGAGAACACGAGGAAGGAGCCGCTTCGTAACTTCAAGCAAGGCCCGCTTCCCATCCCGCGGGGAAGCACGTCCAGAAGCGTCCACCCAACGCCTCGCGGGTGAGTGCGGTTTGGTCAAAGATGCCAACGTCGTAAAGAGGATGGCGTTGTAGACGTTGTTGACTTCCTTGGTGGCATTCGCCAAGTCGAAGAGGGTGTCGTTGGCGGCGTCCTTCAGCTCAAACGCCGACTGTAAAGACGTCACCAACGATGTCCATAGTACATTGCGGTCCGATTCGTCACCTCGGAATGACGCATCCTCGGAGCCAAGAGCGTCTCGAGATGTCCTTTTGATTAAATCCACGTCCCATGATGAATTCTGAACGGCTACGGCACGTGTCCGCTCAGGAGCTGTCAAATTAGCCGCTGGAGATGCAGGCGTCGGCCGATAGCGCATCCCAACGTCTCGGGAAAAAATTGTGTCTAGACGAATCCGGTTGTGAGCCCCCATGGGAGGCGTAGCGTGCGAAGAAATACTCATGATAAAAATCCTATAGGTGGGTACGTCGGGGTAAGGTGGCGATGGCGCGGAGAGGAGGAACTCGCGGAAATGGTGATGGCAAAAGCAGTCAAAACGTCCGTAACTGTGAAATCCCAATTGTAGAAATGTGGAAGTCGAAGAACACTTTGCGCAAGAAGTCCGCGACAAGGAGTGATCAATTCCAGTCAAAACGAAAATCCCGTGGACATCCAGAAAATCACGTAGGGTACGCTGCAGCGATAAACACAATTACTTCGTAACGACGCGTGCCTCAACCGCGAGTCCTCATAGCGCAACCATCAAATGGGCCCCCAACGCCCCACCAAGCGGAGGCGTTTAGCCAATCATGCTACCAAAAGTAGTGAAAGGTGCCTGGCGCACCATAACCTGTGATATATATAGCTACGACTATATATTGTGTTACGGTCAGAATGCTTTCACTTTCGGTTTGCAAGAGTGTAGATAAAATATAAGTTAGTCTCGGCTTTATGCCGGAAACCCTAAACCTGTGACACCCGTACTGTACGGAGTACTAGTACAGATAACAGGAAGTGACACACGGTGTGTCACATCCAGCAA
>LGRX02014032.1:19526-34100 GCA_001247695.2 Cymbomonas tetramitiformis
TGACGATGACATATTTCCCGCGCGCGCGGGAAATCTGGGGGGTAGGTGCGTGGGAAGAAAACTTGGTACAGGTATGACGATGACATATTTCCCGCGCGCGCGGGAAATCTAGGGGGTAGGTGCGTGGGAAGAAAACTTGGTACAGGTATGACGATGACATATTTCCCGCGCGCGCGGGAAACCGGGAGGGGGTGCGTGGGAAGAGAACTGGTGAAGGTATGACGATGACATATCATGCGCGGAACTGGGGTGCGTGGGAAGAAACTGGTACAAAAAGATGACGACATACTTCCCGCGCGCGGAAACTGGGGGGGTGCGGGAAGAAAACTTGGTACGTATGGATGATGGCCCGCTGCGCCGGAAACTGGGGTGCGGGAAGAAAAACTAGGTGCCGTGTGATAGATGAGCGATATATTTCTGCGCCAAACTGGGGGTGCGTGGAAGAAAACTTGGTACAGTATGACGATGGCGCTTCAGCGCGCGGAAACTGGGGTGCGTGGAAGAAACCGGTACGTGGGAGACGATGACATATCTCCGCGCGCCATGGAAACTGGGTGCGTGGAAGAAAACTTGGCATGCGTGGATGACATATTTCGCGCGCGCGGAAACTGGGGAAGCGTGGAAGAAAACTTGGCAATGGTGTATGACGATGATATATTTCCTGCGCGCGCGGGAACCGGGGGTGCGGGAAGAAAACTTGGCAATGTGTATGACGATGACATATTTCCCGCGCGCTGGAAACCGGGGGTGTGGGAAGAAAACTTTGTACTTATGCAGGTGAGAAAGGGTGTGAAAATGCGTTGAGAAAAGTGAGAAAAAAATGCGTATAACCTCCCATTACTAAATATTGCTACATTATATCGAGAGGCGTCTCGAGTGGGGCGCTGTGAAATATTGACACATTAAATCGAGAGGCGTCTCGATTGGGGTGCTGTGTAACATTGCTATATTAAATCGAGTCGCTGCCTGCAGCCCCCGACCTGACCGTCACCCCCGCACAAAGCGCGCACCAGGTGAGCCAATTGAACTCTCCTCTGCCCCAAATCTGCACGCCCCGTGGTGAGTCGCAACCAGCCTCGGGGGCGTTGCGTGGTCCCAATATAACAGCAGACCCGGAGGGGGCTCTCGCCCGGAGGCCGGCGCGCCGGCGCACGACAGGACACCGCCATGGACGCCTGGACGCCCTCGCCACCTTCGCTGCCCGCGCACTCGCCAACGCCTGCAACCCCCGACCTGACCGTCACCCCCGCACAAAGCGCGCACCAGATGAGCCAATTGAACTCTCCTCTGCCCCAAATCTGCACGCCCCGTCATGGTGAGCCGCAATCAGCCTCGGGGGCGTCGCGCGGTCCCAATATAACAGCAGACCCGGAGGGGGCTCTCACCCGGAGGCCGGCGCGCGACAGGGCACCGCCATGGGCGCCAGGATGCCCCCGCCAGCGTCGCTGCCTGCAGCCCCCGACCTTGCTACAGTGTCCCAGAGCAGCTCCACAGAATTTGAGACCAGTCTTCGTGCCTAGAGTCTCGCACTGCGAGCAGAGGCACGCAAGTCTCCAACCAACAATAACACCGTTATATTAACATTGACACAACCTTTATGAGGAAACCTTTGAGTCTGGACTCGGAGGCATGTTTAACACAGGACCATCGGCTGAGTGGGTAGTGCACTCCGGAGCTACAGGCACGGCAGAATCTGGCCCTTCCTCGTCTCGGGACAGTTCTACTTCACCGCACTATGCATACATCGACAGAACGTGGTATTAGTAGCTTCACCGGCCCAGATTAAGAAGTGGGATCGCCACAGAAATATCTAGCGAAGCGGCGATAAGCCTTGAAAAATGAGCGTCACATGAGTTTACGATAAGGCTGTCTATTCGGAAGAAGACAGTCGGTGACTGAAAATAACTGCGGATGAAACCCTGGAGGGTGCCTCGCACTTGGGGACTGCAAGCTGCATGTGGCGTCTTGCGCAGATTTTGCAGCGAAGCGCGCTGCAAACGGGGAAACGCTGGTCACAAGCATGTTTTACAACAGGCGCCTTTTCCCCGCTGGCACTGGGTGCACATAAAGACACAAGAGGAATGATGCAAGGCACACCTAGCACTCCCACGGACGAAAAATAACCGCAAGCAAGAGCCGAGTGGGGCCGTGATACGATATTTCATACAGAGAGATGGGAAGAGCTCCCGATAGACCAACCGCCACCGCCGCAAGCGCCTCCAACACAGAGCGCGTTGTTCCAACCCACGCATACATACCGAGTGTCTTGAGGGACGCTTTGAGAGACGCAGGTTTGAATAGGGCTGGATCCATTCTCATACATATACACATATACCGAGTGCGTGAGAGACGCCAATAGAGATCAGCGCACCAACGCCACGGTAGATAAAACAGGCAAGCAAGAGCAAGGCGAGGCAAAAGGGATAAGGTCAAAGTGGTACCAAGTTACCTGCTTTTCTCTTCTGGGTTCTCTTCCGAGGCACGCGATTAAAAAAAAACAAGTTTTTTTCGGAAGTCCTTTAGGTTACTGAGCGCAAGCGGAAGAAATTTGCGCAGCTACTCTGCGAAGTCCAACAGCTGTGCGCCATCTTCCTCGTCGCTATTCTCTTCAGGCTCGTCCATAACAAAATTTGGCGACGTTTTCACTTTCCTCTTCACCTTCGCGCCGCCTATTGGCGGGTTGACTGGAGAGCGGAAGTCTTGAGAGAAGCGATGAAAGCCCAGCCCTCCCGAAACACCTGACTTCGCTGCACACATGGCACCCAGGGGGGGGTCGAAATGACCATCTAGGGGTTTGGGTTTTATTCGGAGAATTATCCAATGTATGCCAACAATACTGATAGCAATATTACCTATTTCGATGTTGCCAAAAACGATGGTGACGTCCATTTTGGCTCATTCGAATGCATTTGTTGTGAAGCAAATGGAAAAGTGAGGGGGGTGTAGGACGTATGACTTAGGGTTTGAGCGTGTTGGCAACCTGCACTTGTCGGAAGCGTGAAAATTGGTGCTATGTGAGTGCTAACGTTATTATATATGTACATACAAAAGTTGTAGGTATGACAAATAGTCTTAGGAGTGTTGAAACCTCAAATTGGTTCACAAGATACGTTATTCGTGAAAACGCGCTAAGAATGAAAATGATAATAATAATACCAACAAGGTAACCTATCCAAGCCTAGTTCTACAACAAGAGTGCATATAATACAACTAGTTTCTATGCTTTTTGAGCTCTCAAACATACGGCAGCCTCACACAACTGGATGCCGATGATCCCAACCGTTTTCAGGCATACAGTGAACAGCAGCAACCCATGCAACGGATGCTCGGACCTTTCCTATGCACTTGATAGTGCCTCCCTCAAACACAAAGGGAACGCCACACAAAATACACAGGCTATGTGCGTGACTATCTATCTATTTAATAAGTGCTTCAACGGGGCATCTCGGTGCTGTTGGCTGTGGAATCGACGGCGCGTACGGTCGCCGTCGGTTCTGGCTACCCCCCCACCCCCCAGGAACTGTTGGGAATTAAACCCAAGCTGAGCGGGGTGAGCCCCAATACTCAGACTACAGTCCCGAAAAATATCACTCTGTTTTGGCACACCGTTCCAAGCGCATCGTTCCCTCACTGCGTGTTGAATCGCAGTCCGGGTTGTATCTTGTTTCCCTATCAAAAGTGCAGCAAACGGGATGGTATGTTCCCTTCTATTATGTAATACTAGACGGTCGCAAATCCTTCCGCAAAAGGGGAATAGTTTCCTCTTCAGCAGCGGTACTTGTATCCCCACCCCCCCCCTCCCGGGACTGTTGGGAATTAAACCCAAGCTGAGTGGCGTTCGCCCAATACTCAGACTGCAGCCCCAAAAATACCACTCATCCCAGCAGGAGTATGGTGCCAAGATATGCACCCGCAAGTAGGCCTGTGCCTTAGGCAAACTAAACTAAGGTAAAGAGATGAGGCTTGCAGGCTGCACTGAGCCTGCTGCAGTCTCATGACTATTTTCTCGGCGCTGCCGCGCTCAACAATTCTGACCTCCGCAAAACGAATAATGACGGGTTTCGTTAACTGAAAAAAAAAGCTGCTCTTCAGTTCGAAACAGTCCGCGAAAAATATATACCTTTGGTATACCTTTTCGGGAGTTTTCTTTAACTCTGCAAGCGGATCTGCACACAACAAAGCACGCCAGAGTTAGAGGGGGGAGCAGGGGCGATTAGACCCGAGGACGCACAAGTCCCGCCAGAGAATTACTCTCTGGACGCGCTGCTCCCTTTAAGTAAAAAGATAAAAACCTTCCTGTGAGGCAAAAAAAGGCTGTGACCAAGTGTGAGCACAAGCGATGCAGCACAGAGTGCACCGCAGCAGTTCCAGCCTGCGGGCGGAATTTTAGGACTTAAGCGGTGGCCCTCGTGTCTGCAGCGAACGCGTCAAACTCCTATTAACTCAAGCCCGAACTTAAAATTCGTTAACACCAAAAGTTTTTTAAAAGGGGTAACCTACAATCTCAGCAAAACATTTGACCACTCTATGTTTCCAATTCTTAGATTTCTCCTAGTTTCACACAGCTGGGCAGTACGCAAATAGCTTATACCTGCGCGTTAGTCCACCTTATACGCGTTCTTACAGGGTGCTGCTAGGTCGTTAGCGAACGTCCAGACCAGAAAATGATTTTTGAAACACTTGAAAACAAATATTTGGATGCCCGCCGCCTCCACTTGCCACGTCGGACCGCTCCGCGTGCGGAGACCGCCGCACTGTCCGGTTCCATTTTTCGCGCGAACAAACAATCGTTTTTGGAATGAAGAACCGATTCCTAGATGGTCATTTACCGACTGTCATGGGTGCCATGTGCAAGATTCCGCAGCTTATCCCCTAACCCTGGACCTGAACTCCGTTTAGAGGAACTCGCATTGGTCTCAACCATCTATGAGCGCCCTGTGCTGGGGTAGATGTTGGAGAAATTGCGACACGGTGCCACAAAGTTTTAGTGTTTTCTATCAGACCGAGGCCAACGACAAAACCCACACAGTGCTTTACGCTGAAACCGCATCATTCCACGATGAGCAGTGCAACATGTTGCCTCAAGTGTTGCCGGGTTGTCCGGTGAGACGAAAATATCAGAAGGAGCAAAGTGAATCTCAATGTCATAAGTCGTGCATACGAGTGGCTGTTGAGATTTGATTCCAAATCTAAAAAAATCTAATGCGACTTTATTCGCCTTGGTCAATCTTCGAGTCTTACAAAAAGTGGTACCTAGGATATATATGAATCGATTCTGGTATGAATCGATCCTGGGATTGATTCATGAGAGGTTTTCACTGGACGATGCAAGCCGATTTAGCGCAAGATCGCAGTGATAGTGATAGTGACGATAGTGATAGTCGCTTCGCCTTTCTCGCCGCGATACGCTCGAAATGGCCCGATATATCGATATCGATCTTGACCCTTCTCGATATGTCGATAACCTTTTGGCAAAAGTTCTATCGACCGATACCGATAACTACGAAAATCCTATCGACCGATACCGATAACTGCAATTTTGTTATCGACCGATACCGATAACTGCAATTTTGTTATCGCCCGATACCGACATTCTCAAAAATGTTATCGATACGCTAAGATATCCGCAATATTGCGAAAAAGTATCGACATATACGATATTCCCGACACGTTGATAATAATAATATAACATTTACGCTGAGAATAATGACAATGTCATGAGTCCGCTGATATATCGAGTTATCGAGTTATCGATACCGCTCCTTGATTCACAGCAGATCAGCTGAACGCATCAAATTTGATTAATAAACCAGGAAATGGGATTGATACCTACATTTTATATGGCTCATCTCAACTCAAAATGATGATGGAGTTGAAGAAGTATACTATGTTTGGGAAAGCAGATCGGTTTCGTCTTTCCGTATGAAACGAACGTTTGCATCTTTCAGGTCTAACCTAAATGATACGGTCCGGCAAATATGTTCTCTGCACTGCCTTCATTGTGGATGGGCGAGGAGTACCTGAGCAACGCTGCGAGGATCTCTGGATTATTATAATACCTTCTCTCCCAGTGGATTCTGATATTTCTAACGTCCTGTTTCAATTCTCCATTTGCCACAGGTATGCCATCGTCGTTTCGAGTTGAATTTTGAATCTGAATCCGTTTCCGTCGTTGATCTGTCAAATTAATTTTCAACGTATTGTGGTGTGCATATAGTCTAACAATTAATTCATCACATCAGACAAATACATTCGGCAAATGATGCCAAACCAGGAATCGGACGTGTCAGATGCGGACGCAGTTCAGCAGGTTTGAGAGGACGAGTCTCGGTAACGCACATATAAAGTAGGAGACCTTTTCCTGCCGTACAGGCTGCGCAGTTTGCTTGCAATCTTCAGCGGTTAATGGCCCTGTGACTAATGACCATGAAGTACGACCTAGTAGTACTGCTGGTGTCACCGTGTTGACGCTGTCTGGTCGTCACCACCCCAGCGTGCCACCTTGTATGGCCGGTGCCTCACGTGTCGCCTTAGTATAAGGACGCGTATGACTTAATTCAAGTATTTGGAAATCAGAGCGTTTTCCCCAGTGTGACGATGACAGAACCTATCATCAACGAGTTCCCAACAATAGAGTATTTTGTTGCCCATTTCAGAAAGTGTCAATGCAGGTGTCAGCACTACTAGCACGGCTCTGCTGCAAGCTACACCTTCAGACTTAGCTTATATGTAGTACTCCTGTTCGAATGTTGCACAAAAAGGGGCGCAAACAGACAATCTCTTTTAAAATTGGGACTTTAGCTGCATGCTGCTTCAAAAGGAAATATATGCTTTTCCTATAGACGAGTCATGGTGTTTTTTTTTTCATAATGTGTTTTACGTCTCGTAGTAGCGCGGAGTTCGAGTTGATCACTTGACAGCCTTTTGAAGAGTTACCATAAAGGTGCACCCTAAATAGATGTTCGCACAACATACATAAATTTACCCTTGTAAACACACGTAAATGTACATATGTATATATGTACATAAATGTACGTGCCTTAATCTCACCTACGCGCATTTGCACCGAAATGCCTGCATTCTTATAAATGAACATATACTTAGTTTGCATGTGTGCTGGTGAACGCATTTTTGAAATATGTGGTCCAACTCGCCGTCAAAATGTGACATATGTTTTGCGGGTATGCCAAATTTTCGATGCGACAAACACCACCCTGGATACTGCATCCTGACTTTGCATGATTTGGAAATAGTTGGTCTTGTAAAGCACAATGCAGAATACCACTGGTCTCACTTGCATTTCGAAAAATGAACTTAGAGGAAAGCTCTGATCCTGAGGTTAAATCACAATTCGCATAGCTGTTAGATAGTGGAGCATTGTTCTGTTCGATAAACGATAAACATATCTAATAGGCGGTGCCATATCGATATACTTGTTGAAGACACGCGTGAATGCAATAATCCCTACAGAGGGAGCCTTTGGCAGTGTATACGTTCCCCTATCTCAAACACCTTCGTTCATGTGCATGCCTCATTATCCGAGTGACCTGCTAGTTTCATCGTAGTTTCATCGACTCCAAGTGTGTCATTTCCAGGCTAAAAAAAACGCATCTGCCTATTAAGAGTGCCCTTCGCTTTTGATTCCAATTAGATTGTATTTCACGTGTTCAGGTGCTTTTGAATTGCAATCTCGGGGAAGTGCACTTGGCGCTCGGGGATACCGGGGATCCACACACCGAAGACTGCGGGGACGTGGGCATGCGGCGTAGCACCTCACGGCACAGTGGCTCCGCCTCATCGAGCTTCCCTTGGTCCAGGAGCAAGAGTGCTAAGTCGTTGACAGAAGCCTGGGTGGCTGTGTCGTCGTCGCCAAGCTTTGCGCGTCTGAGCTCGAGCACCTTACGATAAAGCACCTCCGCCCTTTCTGCTTGGCTCTGCTGCTTCAACACCCTCGCAACCGCAAATGCGCATGCGAGCACCTCTGGGTGATCCTTACCGAGTTTATCAGCAAGTCCAACCGATGCTTCGCGGAGCACGAGCTCTGCCTCATCCATCTTGCCTTGCGCCACCAGCATCTCAGCCAAATCATGAATGGAGGTGGCCATGCCCTGACTGTAGCCCCCGCTCCTCGTGCACCACCCTTCCAACGCTTCGCGGTACAATGGTTCCGCTTCCTCGAGCCGGCCCATATCCTTGAGCACCACACCAAGATTATCAATGCTCGCGAGCGTGTCCGGATGTTCGTCACCTAAAATCTTCCGGCGACCCTGCACGGCCTCTAAGAAAAGTGCCTCCGCCTCCCCAAGTTGCCCCTGGCTTGTGAGTACACACCCAAGGCGGTGCATGCAGGCCAGTGTGTGTGCATGCAGCCGGCCGAGTTTCATGCTTCTCCCACCAAGTGCCTCCCGGAAACACTGCTCCGCCTCATCAGGGTCGCCTTGTTCCGCATGCAGGCACCCAAGGTCGAAGACACACGTCAAAGTGCTGGGGTGGTCATCCCCGAGATTCTTGCGCATGCCCGCCAGCGCCTCGCGGTATAGCGGCCCGGCCTCTGCCATCTTGCCGTCATCCATCAGCAGGATCGCGAGACTGTTAAGGCACATCAGCGTACTTGGGTGCTCATCCCCAAGTGCCCGCCTCCGGCCCTCCAAAGCCTCACAGTAGAGCACCATGGCCTCCTCCATCTGCCCTCGCTCAGCTAGCACGCTCCCGAGGTTGCTGCACGAGGTAAGCGTGCTGGGGTGGGAGTTGCCAAGCGTGGCGCGGCGCATCTCCAGCGCCCGCCGGTGCAGCGCTTCAGCCTGGGTTGCCTTGCCTTGCTCCTTAAGCACCGTTGCGAGGTTGGACAGTGCTGTGAGAGTCGCCGGGTGCCGCCCTCCGAGCGCTGCGCAGAGCCCCTTCAGTGCCCCGCGGTACAGCCCTTCCGCCTCTTCCAGCTGGCCCTCGTGCTTCAGCAACCCCCCGAGGTTGCTGACGCATAACAGCGTCCTGGGATGCGCCTCGCCATACTGCGCGCGCAGCCCCTGCAACGCATCCTCGTACAGTGTCCGCGCCTCCACCGGCTTGCCCATGTCCTTGAGGAGTATCGCCAGATTGTTCAGGCACGTGAGCGTATTGGGGTGGTCCCGATGCCCCGGCGGGGACAGGAGGGTAGCGCGCAACCCCGCCAGGACTTCTCGATACAGCGCCTCCGCCTCCTCCACGCGGCCCTGGTCCTTCAGGAGGTTGGCCAGAGTGCCGCGCAGCCCCATGGCGCGCGGTGGGGCATGCTGGCCGCTCCCTGCACAGATCCCCTCCACTGCCTCAAAGCACAGCGCCTCAGCAGCCCGAAGCTTCCCCTGTTCCGTCCAAAGCTCAATCAGCTCCGCCACGGCCGCCACTGTTGCCGCATGATCCCAACCGTACATTTTCCGCCGCCCGTCCAGCACCTCACAGTACAGAGGATCCAGGCGGTCCATGTGGCCTTGCTCCTTCAGAAGCCCTGCGAGGCACGTGATGCACGTCAGGGTGTGTGGATGCCCAGGACTGAGCTGCGCACGCAGCCCGTCTAGCGCCTCCTTGTACAATGCCTCCGCCTCCTTCAGCTGGCCCTGCTTCTGCGCCAGCCCAGCCATGCGAGCCATGCATAGAAGGGCCTCCGGGGAACGGGCATCCCCCGCTTGAGTCCCGGCCGCCGCCGCCGCCAGTGCCCGGCCACACACTTCCTCCGCCTCCAACACCTTGCCCTGCTCCTTCAGAGCGTCCACCAGGTTGATGGTGGCTGCCAAAGAGCTCGGATGCTGCTCCCCGAGGCTCGCGTGCAGGCCCGCAACCACCTCCATGTACAACGGCTCCGCCTCCTCCGCGCGGCCTTGTTCCGTGAGCAAGCTGGCCAAACTATTGATCGAAGCGAATGTGTCCGGGTGGCTGTTGCCCAGGTGGGTGCGCCTCCCGTCGAGCGCCTCCCGCAGGAGGCCCGAAGCCTCCTCCAGCTCGCCCTGCTCCTTCAGCAGCGCGGCCAGATTGCTGCTGGCGGTGAGCGTGCCTGGGTGGTCCTCCCCGAGTGACGTGCGCATCCCCTCGAGCGCCTCTCGGAAGAGCACCCCGGCCTCGCACAGCTTCTTCCGGTCTCGTAGCAAGCACGCCAGGTTGTTGATTGCCGTCAACGTCCCCGGGTGCTGTTCCCCTTTCTGAGCGCGGCTACGCTCCAGCGCCTCTGCATACAGGGGCTCCGCCTCTTCCAGCCGACCCTGATCTTTCAGCAGACCGGCGAGGCTGACAGCTGTCGCCAGCGTGGCAGCATGGCCGTCCCCAAGCGCAGCTCGGCACCCACACAGCGCCTCCCTGTTCAGCCCCTCGGCCTCCTCCAGCTGGCCCTGGTCTTTAAGCAGCGCCGCCAGATGGTTTAAAGATGCGAGGGTGCCTGGGTGGCGGCCTCCACGGCTCACACGACTGCCATCGAGAGCCTCGCGGAAAAGTGCTTCCGCCTCTCTTAGCTTGCCCCGCTCCTTGAGCAGGCCCGCGAGGTGGTTCATGGATGCGAGGGTGCTCGAGTGGGTGTCCCCCAGTGCGGCCCTCCTGCCCTGAAGTGCCTCGCGGAAAAGTGCTTCCGCCTCTCTTAGCTTGCCCCGCTCCTTGAGCAGGCCCGCGAGGTGGTTCATGGATGCGAGGGTGCTCGAGTGGGTGTCCCCCAGTGCGGCCCTCCTGCCCTGAAGTGCTTTGCAGCATAAGGACTCCGCCTCCCTCAGCTTGCCTTGCTCCTTCAACACCCCGGCCAGGTGTTGAATGGAGGTGAGGGCGCTCGGGTGCTGGCTGCCGAGGTTCGCCTGCCGCCCCTCCACCGCTTGCTGGTACAGCGCCTCCGCTTCGTCGAGCCGGCGCAGCTCCCAGAGGAGCCCTGCCAGGATGTGCACGGCGGTGAGAGTTGTTTCATGGCCGGTGCCAAGCGCCAAAGTGGTGGCACTGACTGCCTCTCTGTACACTGTCTCTGCCTCGTCCAGGCGCCCCTGCGCCTTCAGCAAGCCCGCGAGCTTGTTCAGGCAGGCGAGGGTGGTCGGGTGGCCCGACCCGAGTTTGGTTTGGCTTGCCTCCAGCGCCGAACGGAACAGCCGCTCCGCCTCCCCGAGCTTGCCTTGCTCCATGAGTAGCCCCGCGAGGTGTTCCATAGAGGCAAGGGTGCTCGGGTGGTCCCCCCCGAGCTCCCTGCTGCTGTGGTGCAGCATGAACCGGTATAAAGGCTCCGCCTCCCGCAGCTTGCCCTCGTCCTTCAGCAGTGCGGCAAGGGAGTTGAACACGGCGATGGTGTGTGGGTGGTTATCTCCATGGAGCGTCCGGGCACCCTCGAGGGCTGCGCGATACAGCGCCTCCGCCTCGCCCAGGCGCCCCTGCTCCTGCAGAAGCTGCGCCAGAGCGCTGCCGGAAGTGACGGTGCACGGGTGGCTCTCGCCGAGTTTCTTGCGACTCCTCTCGAGCGCCGCGCGGAACAGCGGCTCTGCCTCCTCCGCTTTCCCCTGATCCTTCAGCAGCCCGGCCAAGTTGCTGAGGCAGGTGAGGGTGTTTGGGTGGTCCTCTCCAAGCTTGACTCCGCCCTTCAGGGCCTCCCTGTATAGTGGCTCCGCCTCCTCCACCTTGCCCAGCTCCTTCAGCAAACCGGCCAAGTTATTCAGGCACGTTAGAGTGTTTGGGTGGCTGGCCCCGAGTTCCCCACGGGAACCCTGCAGCGCCTCGCGGTACAGAGGCTCCGCCTCACTCGCGTGGCCCTGCTCCTTTAAGAGGATGGCCAGATTGTTGATCGTCATGAGGGTGCTCGGATGGTGGTCCCCAAGATGCTCACGCATGGTACGGAGCGCCTCTCGGAATAGCTCCTCCGCTTCCTTGGGCTGGCGACGATCTTTGAGCAGAATTGCCATGTTATTGATCGTGGTTAGCGTGTGCGCGTGCCGATCCCCGAGCTTCCACCGGAGGCCCTCTAGCGCTTCCCTGTACAGCGCCTCGGCCTCCACGAGCTGCTCCCGTTCCTTCAGGAGCCCCGCGAAGTTGCTGATGAAAGTCAGCGTGCTCACGTGCAGGTTCCCGAGGCGCCGACGCAAGCTGCTCAGCACCTCGCGGTAGAGCGGCTCCGCGTTGCCCAGCTTGCCCCGGTCTCGTAGCAGCAGTGCGAGGTGATTCATGAGCTTCACCGTGCGTGGGTGCTCGTCACCAAGTGCCTTCCGCAGACCCTCGAGTGACTCCCGGTAGAGCTGTTCCAGGTCGCGCAGCTTACCCTCGTCACGGAGCAACACGGCGAGGGAGTTTATCACGGTGAGGGTGTCGGGGTGGCCGTACCCCAGCTTGACGTGGCTGGTCTTCAAAGCCTCACTGTAGAGCGACTCCGCCACGCTCAGCTTTCCCTGGCTCTTCAGCAGCTCCGCCATGCAGATCATCGCCGTGAGGGTATTGTCACTGTCGACGGTCGCTCGGGGCGCCCCTGCAGCTGTGGGGGCGTTGTGCAAGCTATCAACAGCAGGCCGGAGTAGCTCGCCTTCCAGCTCGTGCGGGATGTGTTTTCCGATCATAGCGCGCTGATATTGGCAAAAAGGCGCGAGGGTTTGGCTGGACACGCGTGTGGCGTGGCGTAGCCTTGCAGAAGAGTGTGGAGTGGCGTCATCCCGGCGCTGTTCTGCCGCAGCGACACTGCAGGCTGCACTGTGCTCTTCGCGATGCTGTTCACATCTGCAGGAGACGACGCAGCAACTGAGATCGCGAGAACTGGGACGGGAAACGCACAGAAACAGAGCGACGTACATCACCACGTGAAGGAAGCAAAAGTCGAAGAAACCCCCATTGAAGCCACGTACACACAAATGCAACCGCTGCAGACAAGGATGGTGGTATATCCACAACGTAAACTTCAAAAATGGAGTAGAGGCGTTTACCTGGTCACTAAGAGAACACGAGAGCCGCAAGCGACGTATTTTGTCCGAATCGCTCTTTCTTTGCTGTTTTTAGGCAGGAGCAAGTTTTACAACTTGAGGGGAGTGTCACACCAACGGAGGTATCTGCTTATTTTCCCAGATAGTACACGACTGTCGCGCACTATTCGTATTGTCTGAGGCACATATTTGTACCCGCCAAATTGCGCTGCTCCCAACAATGTTCTATGTTCTGGGCGTAAAAAAAAAAATGCTGCAGTCTGAAGTTTTTTTGAGTTCACAGTTTTCACTTTTCAAGTTCTCTCGTCTGCACTCTCACGTCAGGCGAGCGGAGGGGCGCGGGCGCGGGCGGGCGGGGGCATGATGTTAATTTATTAAGTATGATCATGCATGTGGTCATCTCACGTCAGTAACACATAAACGACGGTCATATAAAGGGAATATAAACAGTATCTCATCTGCTGCTCAGCTGCTCCTTCGCTTGGCGCTCGGCAGTCAGCTGCCATACCAGCTGGCATGGCATATGGCATGGCATATGGCATGGCATGGCATGGCATGGCATCAGGCATGGCAATGCCATTCGATTGGCATTGGCATTTGCATTGGCGCTGGCGCTGGCGTGTGGCGATCGGATGGCGCTGCGCTGCGCTGGCTGGACAGTCGAGTGGCTGCTGGCTGGACTTCTGGGTTCGCCCTTCGCCGTGGTGTTTTTGTTTAGCGATCGTCAGATCGGCATTCCGTCATATCGTAGCCCGTTGCGATTCAAGCTTTGCTGCTGCTGTAAAACCTGTATAAAAGGTTTAAGGTTACACAAATTTGTGGTTTGCGAAGAAGAAAGAACATCGACGTGTGCATCGATAAACTAGAACGAATAGAATAAGAATTCCGAGGCAAGTTTTTGTGCGACAATCTTCTAAGCATCGACCAGCAAGTTATCCGAGCAACCTACTCTGTCAACACGTCCGTGCACGCTGTCCCAGCGAGCCCTCTCAAGAAGCCCGAATTGTGATCACACTCCAAATGAAGAGTGCGCCACAAACCCATGGGGACGAGCACTATTATGATGCAGATGATCCTGCGTATCAAGATCATGGACACATGTGTCACACCTCACAAGAAGAGCATGGACACACGTGCCATATCTCACGTGAAGAGCAAGAGGAGGAGGAGCGACTTCTCCGAGAAGAACAAGAAGCGCTTCAAAGGTGGTTTTAGATTGCTGGTTATTCTCACAAGCCGTTTAGCTTGCGAAGTTGCACCGTATGCTTCGGTGATACGTTTTGCTTTGCTACCGTGCACGTTGGTTGTTTTTAACAGAAGCGCGCTTCTCCAGATTAACTTGATGCAAGCCTCGCGTGTTTTTTCAGAATCGTGACTGCATACCGAAACTATGAGACGGATGCACTCGAAGAAGTTTTTCGTTGGGAAAAAAACTTTTCTCGTCTTCCGCCAAAATACAGGTTTGTTTCTGAGTTTTACTTCTTTCGGCAACGTAATGTATTATGCGTTCCTGTGTGAACCCTTCATGCCTAATCTTCGTGCTGTATACACAGTAAGTTTTTTCTCTCGCTTTGATTAATCGTATTTCTCCACTCATATGAGTTTATGATAGCTTATCCACTTTTTCCAACTGCAGAAAGCTCGTGCCTGAACAGCCTTCAAAATTTGCAGCCGTAAAAGTATG
>LGRX02014034.1:0-10592 GCA_001247695.2 Cymbomonas tetramitiformis
GAAACCCTTCTCTGCGCCTCACGGGTTTAGGTGAACCCCTTCTCTGCGCCTCACGGGTTTAGGGGAACCCCTTCTCTGCGCCTCACGGGTTTGGGGGAAATCCGTCTCTGCGCCTCACGGGTTTGGAGGAAACCCGTCTCTGCGCTGGGTTGGGGAACCCCTTCTCAGCGCCTCACGGGTTTGAAACCCTTCTCCTAGCCTCAGGGTTGGGCAAACCCCTTTCTGAGCCCCTCACGGGTTGGGCAAACCCCTTCTCTGCGCCTTAAGGGGTGAGGGAAAGCCTTCTCTCGCCTCACGGGTTTGGGGGAAACCCTTCTCTCGCCTCACGGGTTTGGAAATGCCTCTGCGCCTCACAGGTTTAGGAAACCCTTCTCTGCGCCTCACGGGTTTGGGAAATCCGTGCGCCTTACGGGTTTGGAGGAAACCCATCTCTGCGCCTCACGGGTTTGGGGGAAACCCGTCTCTGCGCCTCACGGGTTTAGGGGAACCCCTTCTCTGTGCCTCACGGGTTCGGGCGAAATCCGTCTCTGCGCCTCACGGGTTGGGGGAAACCCTTCTCTGCGCCGCACGGGCTTGGGAAAACCCGCTTCTGCGCTCACGGGGTTTTGGGGGAAACCCTTTCTGCGCCACGGGAAGTTTGGGGAAAACCTCCTTCTGCGCCTTCACGGGTTTGGGGAATCCCCTTCTCTGCGCCACGGGTTTGGGGAAATCCGCTCTGCGCCTCACGGGTTTGGAGGAAACCGTCTCTGCGCCCTCACGGGTTTGGGGGAACCCCTCTCAGCGCTCACGGGTTTGGGGAAACTCCTTCTGCGCCTCACGGGCTTGGGCAAACCCCTTTCTGAGCCCTTTCACGGGTTTGGGCAAACTCTCTGCGCCTTAAGGGGGTGGGGGAAACCCTTCTCTGCGCCTCACGGGCTTGGGGAAACCCTTCTCTGCGCCTCACGGGTTTGGGGGAAACCCTTCTGCGCCACTGGGTTTGGGGAAACTCCTTTCTGCGCCTCACGGGTTTGGGAAACCCCTCATCTGCGGCTTACTTGTTTGGGGAAACCTTCTCTGCGCCTCACGGGTTTGGGGGAAAACCCTTTCTGCGCCTCACGGTTTAGGGGACCCCTTGTGTGCCTCACAGGTTTGGGGAACCACCTCTGTGCGCCTCACGGGTTTGGGGGAACCCCTTGTGCGCTTCACGGATTTTGGGGGAACCCCTTTCGGCGCCTCACGGGTTTTTGGGAAACCCTTCTCTGCGCCTTACCACGTCCAGTTTGGGCCGTTATGGGTTCAGGGGACCGTTGTTGGCGCCTCAAGGGCTGGGTTGCACCATTTTGCGCTTCGTGGGAACGGGACACCCTCTTGCACCTTGTTGGGAGAGGGGATCCTTTTGTGCCTCGTCGGGAGACCCCTTTGCGGCATGCAAGCTTTGGAAGGCGCCTCGCTCCTATAGAGGCGAAGTGAACTGCTCATGACAGCGACGGCGTGTTCTCGCGGGAACAGCTTTAGACTTCCTGACGGCCTGCCCTGACGGCTCTGAGAAGAAGGAGGCTGTGCGCATCAGCCTCAAGGAGTTCGAGGTGAGAGCCCGAACAGGCTTCGTACTGCACTGTGCGCACTGCTCTCCTTCCAAAGCGAGTCCTTTTGATGGTGGGCCATCTTGTGCCAGTGCTGCACAGTGCCTTTCCCCAGCATCCGCATGGCATGTCAGGGTGCTCATCTGCGTGAGGGCACATACAAATGTTTGATGCCTCTGCTGCCTGTGTTCACCGCAGAGGGCTGGTAATCCCGCCACCGGCACATGCAAATTCGTTCCTTTGGAATTCTCATGCTTTGTGTGCTGAGAGTCCTCGCAGTGCATCTGTGCACCCACAGCTCGCCTCTGGTATGTAGGAGAGGCTGCCTTCGGGTTCCAGGCATCTGTGCACCCACAGCTCGCCTCTGGTATGTAGGAGAGGCTGCCTTCGGGTTCCAGACATCTGTGCACCCACAGCTCGCCTCTCGTATGTAGGAGAGGCTGCCTTCGGGTCCCAGACGCCGCTTTCACGGGGACAAGCTTGGCGGGTCGAGTCCCAGTATGTCTCTCTGGTTCAATCTGTTCGCGCTGTTTTCATATTGGGAGTGCGTGTAGCTCGCACTTTGTTGTGGTGCTTTCTTATTTGTTACGGTGAAGTAGATCCTATTTTGCAAATCCCAAATGTATTTAGCACGCCAGGTCAAAAACGATGTTTAAACTTAGAAGGATGTTTTGATAGCACGAGAAGATTCACCTATGGACCTTACAAAGGAAAAACTTCACTTTCCACCGCTGTTTGCCTTCGTTTCCAATCTTCGGATTTTGGGCGAAGCATGCCAATGGGATGTGCTCATGTTGTCACGGACTGTAGAAAGTTGTGAAAGGAGGGGATATATCGAGGCAGCCAATTGTTGGCAAAGGTGCATGCTCTGGGTGCCACTTCTTGCTGAGCTGCAATGAGATGCAGAGCACGCAATGTATGACGTGTTTCATTGGGCGTTTGCTACAGCTGGGAAGTTTGCCAAGAATGAGACGCAAGTTGATTGATTGTTAGTTGTTTTGATCAGGAGTTTGCAAAGCAAGTACAAGATCTGGCACGCGTCATGGAGAGTGTTTGATATTGGCATGGTACAAACAGTTTTCAATCAGTTGTTTCTCTGAGGCATAGCATTGTGTGTTTGTTCTTCAAGACCGAGTTGCAGAAACACTGTTCGTGCATAAATCCGTGCTGAACCGGTTGCGAGCATGCACACCCCAAAACTATTGAAATCAAAGTTGGGGCATTTGTACATGACTCCTTGGTGTTTCGGCGTGCATGCTTTGACCGTGGGAAATGTGCCATTTATAGGCAAGAGTCGCTCCATCGTACCACTTAATTTGGCAAACTCTATTTTGAATAAATGGCAATAACTAAAGTTGGACAATGTCGACTTTGAATTTGTAGTTTGTATATGGGAGACCACATGTATGCTATTGGGTCTACATAATCCAAGAAATTGTGGACTCGAAATTCCATCCGCCTTGCACAGTACATCCAACAAATGGGGGATTCACTATGACCATGCCCTGAACTCTCCTTTTGTGCCAGAGCGGGGCACGACAGTTCGACGATTGACCCCATATGGGGGATATGCTAGACGAGGCGGGTGAGATAGCCAACGATAACCCCGGATGGGAAGATCCGAATTCAGATCAACGATAGACTGGGTAAATTAGATAGAGAATCTGAAATTCGAAATAACAATAACATTAGTAATAGGGACAAGTCTAGATTGGGTGTAGACATTCGGTTCATTATAATCCAGATTGGGTGTATGCACTTCATTCAAATCTAGATTGGGTGTAGGCACTTCATTTTAAGCCAGATTGGGTGTAGACATTTTATTTAATCCAGAATGGGTGTAGGCACTTCATTTTAATCTAGATTGGGTGTAGACATTTCATTTTAATGTGCCATTGGGGTGTGAATGTGCAGAATTCCAGGCTTCTGGCAGCAGGTAGAAGACCAAAACCATAAAGTGTCGTAACGTTTACGTTTCGAACGCATTATGAATGGTTTGCATGGCTATTCCATGTAGAATTTCGCAAGGAAGTCGTTCATATTACTCGTGGAGACACGAATGCACTTGGGAGTGTGGAGTTATGGTCATGCGAATTACTCTGATAACATTGACACACGAAGAGATCATCAAAGTGCATTATTTTTGGGGCACGGAATCCGGTCACCGTAATCGAGGCATGTAAACCGCGCATGGCATCGTAATATTCAATCTTAGTGAACCTCGAATCGAAAGACACATTACAATCCTTTCGTATCATTGCATGTTATACTATATTAACTCAAGTCTATCAATCTTGATTCTCAATGACTGTCAAGTAGTGTGGACAAATCCGTGGCATGATAAAATCCATATCATATGTCTAACCCAAAGGATGTTAGAATCTACTTGTTTGTCTAAGGCTATGTGTGCTTGCCTTTTTACCCAAGGTATCGTTGCCCGTGCTGCCGCGCCGATGTTTTCGCACTTTGCTTGGCTCTTCTGGCACAACTATCTTACGTTTACCATCAAGTCTATCTTTGCATGAGTCACACATCTTGCAAAAGACTGTCCCTTTTCTACTACTATCATCACACCGGAACTTTTTCACTTTACATACTCGGACCGCACGTCTCAGTACGCACGGCAATACCCAGTGTGTACCTAGTGGGTCCGCCCTTTTCTACTGCAATTATCACTATTTTATCATTGTTTAATTCGTATGCAATAGACTAACAAAACATTACGGACATCAATGTATTCGTGTGCTGATTCATTACCGTAATGTATATTTTATCGCGGACTGCCTAAAAGTAACGTATAAAGCCACCTATATGACAAGAATAACCTTATTTGCAACTATTCAAAGGCACTAGCTATGTGCTAGGAAGCAAGCACAAGAGCAAGAAAAACGGCTAAGTACAAAACGCAAGAGTACTCAGTACGGAGTACAGTAGGACCGATCAGAATGATGTTAATGTGAGGTGCCTAGCCTGTTGTACGGAGTACTCAGTACAGTTGAGTTATGGAAAGAGTTCATGAATGTATAAGAACTCGAAGTGTAACCAGTTTCGGAGAGGAGAACTGAACTGAATAATTTGTAACGTAAAAAAGTAAGAAACTGAAACCGCTGTATATTGTGTAATGAAAGCATACACTGAAAGCATACTTGAAAGAATAACGAAATCGTATTCCGAATAGTGGACCAGCCGTAGTATCGAAACCATACCTCGTGCGGTCGTTTAATAGTAGAAATAGATAAGTCCGAAAGTGTAAAGAAGAGGATAAGCAAGGGTGTAGACTCCCACAAAATGGTAATTAGTCCGTTTTTCCGCGTTGCTTCCTTGATGTTTTGCGCAAATTCTGATTGAATGCAACCTTGCCTCGCGTAATTAGCTAGCCTAGCACGTTCTACGAAATCGAGAATGCCTGTTCTTGTGCTTGCGTTTCGCGGCGTTGGTTGTGTTTGAGGGTTCCAGGTCCCCTTGGAGCCGCGTTGGAGTGGAGGAATTCAGCTCAACGACAATATTTTGAGGTGCGCGCGTTGCCCTTCTCTTGGCACGCATAAGGCACTCACGCATACGCCGTAATTTCGGCACTCCGCATACTGCTTTAATTTGACATATTTTAGGGTTACTGATGAGCCGTCGCAAAAAGTTCGGCAAGAAAATGCACCTAACTGAAATCCTATAGCCCCGCGCACGCAAAATGGCCTGCTCAGGCCCCAGAAACGGCCATTTTGGCCCCCGGCGAGCACCCAAATTAAAATTTCTCATCATTTCTTCCACTAAGTAGTTCGTGATGGTCCTTGAAAGGTCCCACAAAGTTCAAACGCGCGATTCGGATACCTAACTGAAATCCTATAGCCCCGCGCACGCAAAATGGCCCGCTCAGGCCCCAGAAACGGCCATTTTGGCCCCCGGCGAGCACCCAAATTAAAATTTCTCATCATTTCTTCCACTAAGTAGTTCGTGATGGTCCTTGAAAGGTCCCACAAAGTTCAAACGCGCGATTCGGATACCTAACTGAAATCCTATAGCCCCGCGCACGCAAAATGGCCTGCTCAGGCCCCAGAAACGGCCATTTTGGCCCCCGGCGAGCACCCCAAACAAAAATTTCTCATCATTTCCTCCACTAAGTGACCCGTGATGGTCCTTGGAAGGTCCCACGAAGTTCAAACACGCGATTCGGACACCGACGGGAAATCCTCTAGCACCCGCGCACTCAAAATGGCCTTTTCAAGCCAAAAACCATCGATTTTGGCCGCCGGCGAGCCGGAAAATATTTTTTGGGAATTTTTTTTTCACTCCGAGTCTTACAATTGACCTTAAAAGGTCACACAACTCCAAAAAGTTGCAAATGTTGCATTATGCATGTGACCACTTTGTGACACTCGAGCTTTTTGCGACGGCTCTGATGACAAGTAACACCCTAATATCACTGGGGGAGATAAGGGTCACTGTAACACTATATACCCTGAAATGCCAATAAATACTAGCAAAACACTCTGTATTTGGCATTATGTCATGCTGAAATCAGCACAATCATGCCATATATCGGGCAACAACGCAAGAACTGTCGGGCAACAACCCAAGAACTGTCGGGCAACAACCCAAAAACTGTAGGGCGACAACCCAAGGACTGTAGGGCTGCAACCCTAAAACTGTATAAGCTGCTTCCTATAAGGACTGCAAGCTATAAGCTATAAACTATAAGCTATATTATGAGGTATAAAGGCACTTGATAACTGCCTGTGTGTTCACACTTCCTTGAGGGGGGAAGAAGGTGGATATATACATACATCACCTCATTATTATGTACAGAAATAATACATGTACAATATATAGATATATATCATATTATATATATCACACACAACTATAATATCAACCACGTGTATGATAATGTGGATACCATCCAACAAACACATGTGCGTGTTGGATGTCAGTGATGGCGATAGCTATGGTAAACAGGATAAACCCACATGCCGAAGGGCTGGATGGAGAATATCTCCAGACCCGAAAGCAGTATACAATGTTCATAATGCAGCTGGTAACTGCTGAACACTGTCCATACCTTTTTACTATCGCTGGAGCAACACCAACGTCTACATTGCATTCTGACAATTGATACAGTTCTGATCAGTTCAAATGCATGTAACTCTCTCAAATCAGTAATCATATTGACAGCTGATAGAGGTTATTACAGACACTGCTCTGATTCATTATTCGAGCTTTGTTCCGATTTACTTGGAATCTGACGATATCACTTTGATACTCTTTCAGTAAGTAACTAAGTAATAAATCAACTGACAAGTTATCACTTAAGTGACTGCACTTAACTGTTGATACACCTATATATTCATATTAGGGTTTGGTCTATTTAAAGGAAGAACGGCGATGCATCACGCGGTTGACCAACTTCCTCAAAAGCGATACGTGCATGCCCGCGACGCGTCCGAAGACGATGACGGGGATCGCGACGCATTCGAAAACGACGACGGGTATTACGACACCGCCGGTGATAGCAGCACGTTCGGATTGCGTGCTATGGTCTATTTCGGTCTGGATGTGCGAGCCCAAGACGATGATGGAATCACGCCGCTTCATTGCGCGGCCTCTAATGGTAACGTCGCAGCAATCAAAACGCTTGTCGGTTTCGGCGCCGACGTGAACGCCCAAAATAGAGATGGACTCGCGCCGCTTCATTCCGCAGCCTCAGATGGAAACGTCGCAGCGATCAAGACGCTCGTCGATTTCGGCGTCAACCTTTATGCACAGGACAGACTCCGAAGTTTCGCGTTGCATTACGCTAGCAAGTGGGGACAAGTGGACGCGATCCGCGCCTTGGCGAATCTCGGTGCAAAACTGCAGAGTCGTAACGCCACCGGGATGACGCCGTTGCACTTTGCGGCCATCAATGATCGTGCGAGTGCGATACGTGTGCTGGTGGAGCTTGGGGCTAATGTGCGATCGCGAGACAACAAGGGAGATACGGCACTTCATCACGCTAGCTGGAAAACGCACTCGGATGCAAAAAACGTTTTGCTGGAGCTCGGGGCCGAATCTCCGCCGCAAGACGCGAAGGATGAAACGAACAGCGACCTGGTGTGCGTGATATGCGCGGACGGCAGGAGATCCGTGATTTTGATGCCGTGCAATCACTTCGTGATGTGTGGCGAGTGCTCCGAGCGCCTGCTTAGCGTAGCCGCGGGCAACATTGCGTCGTGCCCTATATGCAACACGCAAGTGCAGACGGTTCAAAAAGTGTTTATGTGACGCGCGCTCTGAGATCGTGCGTATTTCGCTCGTATTTTTAAGTGTTGCACTTGAAGGTAAAGAGCAAAAATACTCCTTTATCGTTCGGGTTGGAATGATGGTTTTTCTAATAGGTAAATAACAATCCAGTAGAACCGAATTTACATTTAGTTCTCGTTGTCCCGACCAGATTTAAACGGCCTAGATTGTCATACCCGCACACGACAAACCCTGTTCGAGCGCCCATTTTAACACTTCCCCGTGCCCGTTTGCTGCTGCTGCCGCGCACGCGTCGTCGTCTTGGAAGGGGGGGTGGGGGGACTGAAGGGGGCTCGCTTTGAGCGGGGCTTGCGCTAACGGGATCTATCTGCTGGAGGGGTTGACAGGCACCGGCCGCCAAGAATGTGCCCCCACCCGCGCCAGCTGTTGAGGTGAGTTGATTTCCTCGCACCAGGGGGGTCTGCTCGAAGGGGTCCGCTTGAGGGGGACCATCTGAAGGGGGCTCGCTTTGAGCGGGGCTTGCGCTAACGGGATCTATCTGCTGGAGGGGTTGACAGGCACCGGCCGCCTAACCCCTTTTGCCCTCCCGTCACCCGCACCTTTGCCGACTTCATTGAGAGCACGGGGGCTGCATTGGGGGCGCCCGACGGATCGCCCGTAAGCATGAGCATGCTCTCCGCGGTCGAGGCGCCGGAGAGCGTGGTGGGCTATGAGCCCGCAACCTACGCCACGAGCGACGACGACGACGAGGATGCCTCGGTTGCGCTGCCGCAGCCACGGTACGGCTGTGGGGGGGGCATTCCCGGCTTAGGGAGGTCTTTCCTCACTTCCTCTTTGGTGTGTGCACTCTTCGTAATTTGTGCTACCGCCGCACCACACGCCGCTTCCGGTGTCGGTGGTGCCAATGCACGCGCATGCGCGGCTCCACCGGTCGGTGGTGCTGCATGGGCTGCCTCGGCAGTCCCAACTACGGCGACTGCGCCGCCTGCACCTTTCCGTGGCATGCTAGGCGACACGGTGGGTGGTGCAGTGCCGGATGCTATTCCGCCGCGGAGATAGGCGCGGTATCGGGAGCTGCGACAGGGATTCCGCTTCTACGGCTTTCTCCCGCTACCGCCAGAGCTCGTGGATCTTGATCCGCCGATTCCCTCTTCACCGCCTTACTCACCGCCACCGTACTCGTCCGAGGACGAGGCGCCGGACTCTGGGGACTCCGCGACCGAGATCGGGGATTCCTTAATTTCGTCTACGCATGATTTACCACCGGCCCCGGAGGCCGGCAACTACTGCACCCTCACGCTGCTCCGGGCTGGCCGACCAGTTCCAGGACCCTCTAGTGGCTGAAGATTGCTTACACCGTGCCTGCCTAGTGATTAGCTAGTGATTAGCTTTCTAGATGTGCAGAAGAGCTCTCTGAAATTGAGCTGTGTTTAGGGTTTTAGCACTTAACAGCTATATCTGACGATCTTTGTTGTGAGCTGGGACCGCCCTGAGCAAGAGTACAGGCCCCCAGCTGTGCTACAGTTTCCTCCCGAAGTTGAGTAGGGAGTTTGTTGCTTCGTTTCACCACTGGCTCCGGTCACCACCCTAGGCGGTGTGCTGGATTTGACATTGTGACACCCGAAATTGTCACATGTCACTTCCTATAGTAGGTTGGGTGACCGTCACCAGTAGACGGGAAACACCCGTTAAGTATTTATGTTATCTCGACTTTTATCAATCACACTTTACCGTTCTGATATCGTAACCCTCAACTCAGGGTTTATCTCTCCAGCTAGATATATATTACAGCGGAACTATATATCTGACAGTCATCCTATTTACGGGGAATCCGCAGGATCAACAATATCACTGTTGATCGCCGACTTTCCTTCCGTCATCAGTGATGACCGTCATTCAGGAGACGGATCGTCTGATCTCACTCCCCGGATCGAGGAAATGAAGGATCACGAAGTGGCTGTTCACCTCCAGCTTCGGAGTCCAAGTGTCGCAGGGTGTCGCTCTTAAGTCGGAAATTGGTGAAAATACTTCACTTTTCCTACCTGCTGACGATTGCTGCGTCTTTCTTCTTCGTTTCCTAACGCAATTTTTCTTCCCTGCCCGCCCACCCTTAAAAATGGGTTCTCCAACTCAGGCTCCGATCTGACGCTGGAGTGCTGCCTTGCTGCTTCGCCTTACTTTCCGCTCTTTTTCTCGCCATTCCTACCCAACGGGAGCGGATCGGACAAGGTGACTGGGCGGTCATCCGATTTACGGGGAATCCGCAGGATCAACAATTGGGGAAAAAATCGGAGATGGAATCGAAGATCCCCCTCTTTTGAAAAATCGGGAAATATAATTCAGTGGCCCTTAACAGTGCGAAAAAATGAAGCCAGACACTGTGACACTGTACGCTGTATACGATTTCTGTCTCAGTTTTTTTTACGTCTTCATTCTTCAAATCTGAGAAATGTGTGAACGGATTCCGAAAATTCAGTGGCTCTTAACACTGTGTCATTGTCGAATTCCCCTTAACAGTGCGAAAAAATGAAGCCAGACACTGTGACACTGTACGCTGTATACGATTTCTGTCTCAGTTTTTTTTACGTCTTCATTCTTCAAATCTGAGAAATGTGTGAACGGATTCCGAAAATTCAGTGGCTCTTAACACTGTGTCGAAATGAAGCCAGAATCGTAGGCTGTACACTGTACGCTGTACACGACACAGAGTAGAGCTGTGACACACGACACAGTGAGCTGTGACACACGACTCAGTGTGTCACTGTACACACGACACGACACGACACGACACGACAC
>LGRX02014036.1:0-18131 GCA_001247695.2 Cymbomonas tetramitiformis
AGCTCATATCCGGGCGGAATCTCAGCTCATATATAGGCTGGATATACGGGCTGATTTCAGCTCATATACGGGCTGAATTTCAGCTCGTATATAGGCTGAGTTTCAGCTCATATATGGGCTGGATTTCAGCTCATATACGGGCTGAATTTCAGCTCATATATAGGCTGAATTTCAACTCATATATAGGCCGAGTTTCAGCTCTTATATAGGCTGGATTTTAGCTCAGATAGGGGCTGAATTTCAACTCGTATATTGGCTGAATTTCAACTCATATATAGCCTCATATATAGGCTGAATTTCAGCTCATATACGGGCTGAATCTCAGCTCATATATAGGCTGAGTTTCAGCTCATATTAGCCTCATAAATAGGCTGAATTTCAGCATATATACGGGCTGAATTTCAGCTCATATACGGGCTGGATTTCAGCTCATATATAGGCTGAATTTTAGCGCATATACGGGCTAAAATATAATACTAGAATGGGACATATACGAGGACCTATAGGCAATCATTTCACATGAGTATTTGATTGTAAGTCATGAATATATCAAATATATAATATCATATCTCAAATGCTAAAAAACCGATTCTTAATATACATTGTGGGTCCAAAAAGTAAAGCTCCATAACATGCAACACGTATGCTTTGTGGGTTTGAAAAGTAAAGCTCCGAAACAAATTTCCAAGGCAACGGTTTCAAGGAGAGGTGGATCGTACACCATGGGCATAAGGTGCGCGAATCTTTCTTTCAATAGTACACGCAGCATATTCTCTTAGGTATATTATTGATAGTGTTTTGGGTGTTTGGGCTTGCCGACAGGAGTTTCATTCGTGGATTGAGGTCTTGGAAGCTATCAACAAGAGCAAAGAAGACGTTACAACTCCCACCATGAAAGAGGTATTGCACGAGACGGGCTAAAATATAATATTAGAATGGGACATATACGAGGACCTATAGGCAATCATTTCACATGAGTATTTGATTGTAAGTCATGAATTCATGAAGATGATATCTCAAATGCTAAAAAACCGATTCTTTATATACATTGTGGGTCCAAAAAGTAAAGCTCCATAACATGCAACACGTATGCTTTGTGGGTTTGAAAAGTAAAGCTCCGAAACAAATACAACAGGGCTTCCTTGCATGCACAGCCTCTACAATGGAGCAGCAGCTTCAGAGATGGGCTGCAAGGTTTGCTTTTGGGACATGCGTGCTACAGCTGCTCGGGTAGCCTCAAGAATACTGTCACCACGTCCCGGGCTGCCACCGCTACCACTAGCAGCAGCATTCTTTCTTCCCCTTTTATTTCTCTTGTGGGTTCCAGAGGGGTTTTCCCCTTTGCCAGTGTTGCCTCCACTACCACCACCAGACATTCTCCGAGGCTGGGCGCGCGTGTCACCGCCAGTGGACATTCTCCGCGTGACCACTCCACCGGTGGATGCTTCCTTATCAAAAAGGCCAAAAAGGCTAGCGCTGTGCCGGAGCGTTTCACACTCTGAGCTTCTGCGCCTACTTTTCTTAGGGCCAGGGTTGGGGCTCGGGTTGGTTTCAACCGGTGGGGGATCAAGGGAATCTACAGCATCTTGAGCTTCACTTGGAGAATGCTGGGCCAACTGGTTCCCTTGTGGTTCTCGTGAAAAAGCTTGGGGATCAATTGGTTCGGCCAACAACTGTGACAAAGTCGGCTGGTGATGCATCTCGTGGAGGATCAAACTTTCATATTCACTCATCTCATATTCAGTGTGGCCATTGTCATCCCCCGCGTGATCAAAGTCATATGGGCTTGGGCTTACTACCCGAGAGCTACCTTGGGTAGCTTGTGTCACTGCTGGTGGCACGTCGCCCAATGCCACCGGAGCCGGAGATTTCACCGGTGACCTCAAGGCGCCAGATAAAGCACTCGGTATCGATGCCGAGGGCAATGCACCCAGTGCACGCCTATGGGTGGACGACCTTCTCTGTGTCAATGAGGTTCGCCTTGGACGAGTTGTTATGGGCACATCTTGGAATGCTTGCTGCGTGCCAACCCAAAGGTTAGCCCCTAGGATGGAAGCAGGATAAATAGCATTCCCTATATGAGAGGAAAAGAGATTTCACCTCGTCATCATCCTCGCTGAGGGTTGCAAGCAACCCGGTCGGTTGACTCGGTTGTCCAACAGACTGCCTTCTTTGTAGAGAGGGCACGTGCTCCGATGCTTCTGCAACCCGCCGTTGCTACCACGTAATGCACAAAAGGAATAAAGCACCTTGAACAATAAAGTGAAAATGATAGGGCACGAGGGATAGAAGAATGCACACCTGACATATCAGACGTACGGCGAGCGAGTGGGTTTGGCAATGCACACGAACGCTCGTATTCTTCACGGCTAATGTTGAGGAGCGCTAGCGCTGAGGCAAATGTTTCCCCTTGTTCGGTGTCGAGGTCCGTGAAAACGAGCTTCATGAGCTTCGCAGACTTCGGGCCAGAGTCAGCTTCGCCAACGATCTTCCCTAGAAAGACCTCCTTGGCCAACCCTTGAGCAACCATATCGTGAAAAACCTTTTGCACCTTCGCCTTAGACCGCAACTTCGTGGGAAATTCGGAGTTGTGGTTCGCATCGCCGTTCCGCATGAAAGTACCAGGCGCCAATAGTACCGCTCTGTAAGCCTTCTCCTCATCGGTAAAAAGTTTTCCCTGCACGCCTTCCTTGCCATGAAACTCGGCGACCTTCGTGTCTTGCGCCCTCGTGAATCTGAACCAACATTCTTACAAACTTGAGTGAGAAAAAAATACATACATACAAAAAGTGAGAAAAGTAAGACAAATGTTTATAAGGGGCACACCTTTCAACCTCCCTCGCCGCCTCGAGGTCAACAAGGCTCGTCTCGCTCGGAACGTGCATAGGGACTTGCCAAGCCTCCCAAATCTCAGCGGACTGAGAGCCAGATGCTAGATCTGTACCCTGCGTTGATTGCGAAAAGGCGCCTTGAGCATCGGCGCCCTCGCTCTCCGCATCTTCTTCGTCGATGCTTGCACGTGTGCGAGGCAATATTTCAGGAGGGAGGAGTGGCATTGGCCCATATTTGGCGCGCTTGTCGAATGCGGACTCCACCCCCAAACGAAGCGCGAACATGGCGAACACAAGCCGTAATAACTTCGCTCTCGCTTTCGAAAGGCGTGCTGTGAGCGACTAAATGACTGTGAGTGATATATGATAAAACGAATAAAAAGCTACAAAAGAAAAAAGTGAAGTGCTCACCGTATGCCCCTTCGTCGCCTTCCCTTGCCAGTGCTTCCAATTGCAGTTCGACCTCCATCCAATGCTCCCCGTAGAGTGCGTTCGAGTCAGCGTTGAAAAATATGAGCACCCCTTTACCTCGCTTTTTGAAGCCAAGACGTATCTCGTGCAATACCTCTTTCATGGTAGGAGTTGTAACGTCTTCTTTGCTCTTGTTGATGGCTTCCAAGAGCTCAGTCCACGAACGAAACTCCTGTCGGCAAGCCCAAACACCCAAAACACTATCAATAATATACCTAAGAGAATATGATGCGTGTACTACTTGAAAGAAAGATTCGCGCACCTTATGCCCATGGTGTACGATCCACCTCTCCTTGAAACCGTTGCCTTGGAAATCTTGGCTTGCGAAAGCCCCGGCTGTGACGTACTGCGAGAAGGCGAGGATGTTGCACTGCAGGTTGTCCAAGCTCATACTAGACTTCACGTTTTTCTTTCGCAACGATTGCCCATTATACAACTTCAACAAGATGCCGATATCGTGGGCTGCGCCGCCCTTGCCCTGCTTATTCAAGCCAAGCTCCGTTAAAAGTGTGATGAACTCGTCGTTGACGATCAGGGCGCTTCCCTCACTATCTTTGAGTAGCTTGAGCAAGCCTTCGATGGTTCCCCCTGAATTTGTACGCACAAACACACAACAAAAATGTTAGCAAACAACTACATCGCAGCAATTTTCAAAGTAACTTTTGCACTCTTCATATTCACAATACTGCACAAATAAAGATAAGTGATAAGTAAGAGCGAACCTTCCCAAAGATATGAGTACGGACATTTCTTCTCTTTCTTATCCTTTGGGTCCTCCTCCTCCTCATTATCGCTCGCGCCAGTTTCTCCGCGTTCGTATCTTTCCACATCTTCTTGGTGTGAAGCTGCTTCTGTAAGAAGGTTGCATAGGCGACTCTTCGCGGAACCAGACAACATCGCGACCAATAAGAAAATACAACCGGCTTCAGCGAGTATCCCGTCAAAATCGCCTGCGATGGTAATCTTACAGTTGTTGGTTTGAGATAACACTACTGGGAGGAGAGATATAAGGCAACTCTCGTAGTTCGAGCACGTGAGGTGCACTAATGATTGTGCAACAATGCCAACAAGAGGTGAAATCTTAGAGCGTCGAATCACAAGGCTTTTTGAGACATCATTGTGCATAAAAGCGTTTAAACGCTTCTGTTTCTCTGCCGAAAACGATTGTAACATTTTGTTTGAAAAGAGGCAGAAGTGTGTGCGGCTTTAGTGAAAATAGAGCGCCGAAACTTAATACATATGACGAGATGAGTTCAGTGTGTATCTATGAATTTAAAAGCTCTCAAAAAAGCTGTTGCGTTCGTATTCTTTTTCCCTAACAGGTTCCCAGCGCAGGCAGGTGTCACTTTGTGAGGCTTTGCGTTCCACTCGACTGGTTGAAAATTAGATGCGTTCGCTTCTTCTGTTCGTGATTTCTGATACCAGTTTTGTTCGACATATGCAACGTGGCATTGCATGCCGGAATTTTTGTGAAATGAGGTGTATGTGTCTACGTGTATGACGGCTTCCAACGTGGTATCGAACATGGCACGTTTTGATAGGATATGAGTATATGTTGATGCCCTGTTGGAGTTTTCATGGAATAACGAATAGAATAAGTTGAATTATTAATTCAAAATTTTAATCGAGAACTTTTGATTTCGTGTCAAAAGTTTGTCAAAAGACAATGGCGCACAGTTGTGGGCGCATCCCTTGGTTGCCATCTGGTGGTGCCTGGTGGTGTTCTCACCAGTGCTCGCACTCACCTCGACACCGTTCTCATCGCGTTTGCAAAGTGCCAAACGTTCGTCGCGCGCACTCACCGCATTTTTCACCTTCGCCCTTCTCCCCCCTCCTACTGCGACTCATAGATTCGTTTCGGTGGTGCTGGACGGCTTTGGTCTTTGGCCCCGCTTGTGCATTGGTTGAACAATTGTTCACTTCAGAGGCACTTGGCTTCTTTGTTCATCGAGAGCGCCGCCTGGCAGATATATGGTTCGTCGGTAATATATATCTAACTGAGAGATAAACCCTGAGTTAAGGGTTACGGAATCAGAACGGTAAAAAGTGTGATAGATAAATCAGAGGCATACATAAATACCTAACGGGTGTTTCCCTTCTACTGGTGACGGTCACCCAGCCTACCATAGGAAGTGACATGTGACAGTTTTGAGTGTCACAGTGTCAGATCCAGCACACCACCTAGGGTGGTGACCGTAGCTAGTAGCGAAACGAAGTAACAAACTCCCTACTCAACTTCAGGAGGAAACTGTAGCACAACTGGGGGCCTGTACTCTTGGTCAGGGCGGTCCCAGTTCACAGCAAAGATTGTCAGGTACTGCTGCTAATCTGCCAAAACCCTAAACACAGCTCAAATTCAGAGAGCCCTTCTGCACATCTAGGAAGCTACACTATAGTCAACCTCCAGGCAGGCACGGTGTGACCAATCTCAGCCACTAGAGGTCTCCGGAGCTGGCGGTCCGGCTCGGAGCAGCGTGATTGCGAAGCAGTTGCCGGCCCCCGGGGCCGGTGGTGAATCACTCGTAGAAGAAATCGACGAATTCTCGATCACAGGAGGCTGCACTGCACCGGGGTGCTGCCAAGTGCTGCCCGACGGTGGGGCCTCGTCATCTGAAGACGATGCCGGCGACAACGGAGGCCCGTCCTCAAACAACTCGGCAGGCGGCGGCGGCCCGGGATGCCACGGCACCGGAGCCATATAGAGGCCCTGCCGTCTCTGCTCACGCCGGTGGCGACGAGGTGGAATAGCACACGGCATGCCATGAACCATTGCAGTTGGCGAAGCCTCCGTGGCCGGGACTGCTGAGGCAGTCCACGTAGCACTACCGACCGGTGGACCCGTGCATGTGCGTGCACCGGCACCACCGACACCGGCAACGGCGAGCGGCGCGGCGGTGGCACAAATTACAAAGAGTGCGCACACCAAGGAGGAAGTGAGGAGAGACCTCGCGAACCTCGGAACGCCGTTTCCGCAGCCGTACCGTGGCCGCGGCAGTGCCACCGGGTCGTCCTCGTCGTCATCGTCGCTCGTGGCGTAAGTCGCGGGCTTGTAGTCCATCACGCGTTCCGGCCCCTCAACCGCGGAGAGCAAATTCATGCTCGGGGCCGGCTCGTCGGGCACCAATGCAATCCCCGCGCTCTCAATGAAATCGGCGAACGTGCGGGTGACGGGAGGGCAGAAGGGGTTCGGCGGACCGGTCCACGCTCCCCCGGACCCAACCGACGCGGGCGGGGAGTGCGCGGGCGGCTCCGACACCTCCGGCAAGTCGGCAGTGAAGGTGTTGACGTTGAATGTCGAATCTCCCGCCGCGCGCGCCAACTCGGAGAACTCGGTGACGGCGGACACGAGGGCCTCACCGTCCTCCTCGCAGAAAGAGCACGCGGAGAGGTCGGCGAAGATGTCCGGCTTCCCGCCCGCGAGCATGCAAAGGGCGTCGAACTCCTCGGCGTCGTCGTGGTCGATGGCATGCTGAAATTTTGCGGCCAACACCGAGTTCTCGGCCTCCTCAGCAAAAGCGTAGTCCGAGAGCCCGGTCCGGCCCCCGTTCGGGCAGTCTCGATGCCAATGCCGCGCCTTGCCCTTCGCGCACACCTGATTTTGGCAGTACGGCACGGTCGCGCCGGTGTCGCGATGGAATGCTACCTTCTTGGAGATGGATTGCGACCAATTCCCCCCCTTGGGGAGGGGCGAGGCCGCGAAACGCGTCTTAACGCGGCGGTCCGGCTTGTCCGCGCGAGGAGTAAATCCCCGCGGAGCCGGTCCGGACTCGGCGGTGTCGAGGAATGCGGCCAATTGACGCTTCAAGTCGAGGACCATCGTCCTCAAGTCCGCGAGCTCACCGGGTCCACCGGAGTCATCGGCGGCCCCCTCCATGAAATGCGTACCGTGGGAGTAGCGGTGCGCGGACGCTGTGGCGGTGCCCGCCCGCACGTGCTCGGAGTAGCATTCACGCACCCATTGTTGAATCGTGAGGAGGTCGTGAGCGGCCCGTTGATCGTGGAGGAGCAACCGTGACACCACCGGTTGGTAGAAGACGGTGTCGAGGGACTTGATGAACAGCGCCTTCACGTCCTCATCGTGGAGAGTCGCCCGCGTCCTCGCAGCCTTCAGAGCGGCGTTGAAGTCGCTGATCTTGTCATGCGGGTCCACGCCCGCAGAGATGCGGATGCCCAACATGTCCGCTTGACCCTGAAAGGGGTCACCCGCCGGGATCACGCGGCGGGCAAACTCAAGCAGCACCCGCTTACCGTCATTCGGGAACGTGGAGTGCGAGGAGTCCATCCAGTCCGCCGCTGGCGACGCGGGGTCAACCATGAGCTCGAGCGTGGAGAACAATAAGGCGTTGGCCTCCACGCGGACGGGGAGGGTAGCATCGTCCAGTAGGAAAAGGGGTGCGAAACCAATGTCCTCCGTGACAAATGCTGTCCACAGCGCAGAGACCATCCTGGCGAAGAGCGCGGACGTGTGGCACTCAGTCCCGGAAAATCGCCCGTTCTTGTCCTCGAATAACTTTTGGCGAACGGACTTGGCGACCTTCATGTCGAAGTGCTCCCGCTGAAGCGTACGCACCGAGGCCAGGAACGCAGCACCTGCTGAATTGGCAGCCGGCTGAGCTGCCGGCGGTGTGGCTGGAGTGTTGGCGTGTCTCGCAGCTGCTGAATCAAAAATCGTGGCGAGTGCGCGTCGGCGATTCGCCATGCTAGCGGTGGCTCGAGTAGAAGCAAACCATCTTGAGAACGACTGAAGGGGCGGAGTGAGGCAACGGAACGCGAGATGTGCGGCAGTTTCGGGCGGCCAAGAAACGCGCGGGTCGCCGATACGGCAGTCGTGAGAGACCAAACAATTCCGGGAAGTCGTGTGGTAGCGGCGGCCAATGTCCACTACCCTTCGGTACATAGGGATGTACCCAAGGGCCTTAGGTACATAACGATGTACCTAAGCCGTACATATCAAATCAAGGCCTAAATCCGACGTTTTGTGCCCCTTGTAGTGACAATTAACCAATAGACACCCTCTTCTATCGATATTACGATCCAACATTCGTATCCGATCCGTATAATATACGCTCTGATGCATTCAAAATCACTCTTTTTGAAGAAAACAAAAAAACCCCAGGTCAAAATAAATGTTTTTTCGTCATATTCGGCAAGCTCGTCATTTTCTCTCTGCGAACGTTCTGCTGGATCCTGGTAGTAGACCTCGATAAAAATTAATTCATATGTAGTTGGAGAATCCAAAAAAATATTGCCCCTCCGCGCTATTGACCTCGCTCGCGGCATCCGTTTCCAACATGGCCGCTCGTCGCGCAATAGGGCAGCTCCTCCAAGGACGCGAAGTGAAGGCACACGCTGCAGCCTTCGACTCCAAGTGGAGTTCCGCAAGCGAACGGCAGAAGTTCGACGTTCCTGAGTTCTCCGACGGTGTCCATACAAGCCTCTAACCCTACCTGATGAACATCGTTCACTCGTACGTGCGAACCCCTAAGGCGAAATATCAATTTTCGTGAATGCACATGTTGTGGGATCAGTTATAGGTACCTACAAAGGCGTGTTGAGTGAAGGCGTGCTTGAGTGTTTAAATGCAAACCCCTGAAATCATAACTGCCCTAAGGGGTGTTAAATACCATTGTAACAAATGTGTATCGATATTCATCATTTAGCGGTCGCACACATGCATCAAACGCGATGTACCTAAGGGATGTACCTAAGATTTTCGGAGTTTTGAAAATGTACATTTTCTGGAAATTGTCAATATTGATGACCTGCCTAGACTATCGTATTGAGCTAAATACCATAAACCAAATGCTTCAGGACCAAAAGGGACATGTCAACAATGGCTGAAATGGGCCACACGACCCCGCGTCGAGAATTTGGCTCACCGCGGCATTAAACGTACACGTATAGTTAGGTACATCGCGATGTACCTAAGCGTGGGTAGTGGACACCAATACGCAACGGTGTGGGATCCAACCAGAAAACGTAAACCAATCCAACGTTAATACCCGTAGAAAATCGTTCTCCAACCGGTGCGGCGTGCCGTAAATCAACCCATAAAATTTAGGCCATACCCGTGACAGCCGGCACTCTCACGCGCGGAGCGCCTCACCCCATCCCAGGCGTCCGAGCTTAGCCACTCATGGTGGCAATCTCGCAGTGGCTAAATAAAGCGCAAGTGGGGCCAAACCTGGCAGATATATGGTTCGTCGGTAATATATATCTAACTGAGAGATAAACCCTGAGTTAAGGGTTACGGAATCAGAACGGTAAAAAGTGTGATAGATAAATCAGAGGCATACATAAATACCTAACGGGTGTTTCCCGTCTACTGGTGACGGTCACCCAGCCTACCATAGGAAGTGACATGTGACAGTTTTGAGTGTCACAGTGTCAGATCCAGCACCGCCGCCGCGTTGGAGTCTGCTTGACGAATTTAGCAGCCTACCCCGTGGGAGTAGTGATCCCCACGGCACATGTATGGGCGTAAGCCCCTAGCTAGAGCACGCATTGCATGATTAGCGCGGGCAGAGCCATACTAGCTGGGATGAGAAAGGCCCCTTGAATCTGGTGCACGTGCTCGATTAGGGTTTCCCTGTTTGTGATTGTTGATCATGGCACCTCACACCTTCGGGGTGAGGTGGTGTCATGGAGAGAGTGACTTTCACCCCCCCCCCCATTAGGTGGGGGAGAGTGTCTCCTGTTTCACCCCTCGCCCTGAGGTGCCACATCAGCATCTGTCATTCTGCAGTTTCCGACCCGCTAATAAAACAACCAAGTTATTTTATCATCTCATCTTAGACGGTGATATCGCTGAGTGACCTCTGCCTCCCACACAGCACACCGCCGCATATATATCCACCCCGCATATATATCACGGTCTTCTCGTGACACCCACGGAGCGATCTTGCGTGCTTTTCTTACGAGTATTCCATTGGCCTTCATTCATGATGCACATTCATCAATTGCCATATCGATCTCATATTGGGGATTTTTAAGGTTTTCATTTGCCCAGCCGTATCGATCCGAAGGAGTATTCGTTCACGAAAGAGGGGATGTATATATATATATATGTGATTGGGTATATATATATATATCGAGGTAAGCAGTGAAACAGAATGGCAGAGGGCAGAGATTCACTGTGTGCTAAGATGCGATAAAATACGGAGCAGAGCGTTTTATTGAGTCGGTCAGCGGTGACACGGTGACTGGTGACAACACAGGTCGAGGGGTGAACGCCGGGTGACCCCCCCCCCCCTTACAGTGGGGAGGAAAGATTGGGCTCCCCGTGACACCACCTCACCCCGTGGGGATGAGGTGTCACCAGGCAAGGTAGCTAAAACAATGCAGAGACAAGGAACCGCACCGGCTCGGCTAACATGGCTAAAATCCAACGCCAATCTACAAGGCAATGCTAACTTGCACGTGCATGCTACGGCTAATCCTGCTTGTTTGCGTAAGTGAGAGCTTCAGCGGCGCCCTGGATAGGTGGGATCCACGGCACCGTACGCAGCGCCGGCCAATCGGCGTCATCGAGAACTGCAGAGTCGTCGGGCTCGTCCGGTCCAGGAGGATCGTGATCGAGAGGCGGGCGGAGAGTGAACGCCGTCGGGTCAGAGTCGTCCGTTGCAACAATAAACTGCATGGAGGGAGACCCCTCGGGAAAATGCACGGCGGCCGCTGTAGCGGGAGCAGGAGTCGCAGGCGGCTGCAACCAGGCGTCAATCGTGGGGCGAGGCGGTGCCGCCGGCGCGCCCGCCGGTGCCTGCTCGGGGGCAAATGATGCCGCGCACGAGTAGGGGCAGACGCCGCGGGTGGGGATGTGAGCGTCAGTGAGCCCCCAGAGGCGAAAGCATGTGACGCAGGGGTAGCCGACACCTTCCCACACGAGATAGCGGCCGTTGCGAGGCGGCGGCTTCCAGTCGCCGACGGGCTTGACGATGTTGCTGCGCTGCATGGAGTTGAAGGACGCAGAGGCGGGCGCATGTTTGCCACCACCGGACCCCGAGGACGGGGAACGGAGGCGCGCAAGATGGCCTTCGCTCTGCCAGACCGTGCCGAGGCGAAGGAGGAGAGCCGAGAACGTGAAGGCGTGGCCAGCAGTTAGCTCACGCAGCACCACCAGATACAGTGGCGACACATGCGGGGAGTCTGCTGCCGACCGGCCAAGAACGTGGTGGAGATCCTGCACCCTGTCGGCATCGTCATAGGCGGGGTGCAGACGTTGGTGCCTATCCCCAGCACCCGAAGTACCGTGAGTTGGGGGGCAGGATCTGTGGTCTCGTCGATGATGGTCGACCGTAGCTTCGTCCAGAAGCGGAAGGTGTCGGGGTCAGTGGTGGCCTCGACATGAAACCGAAGGCGCTGCAAAGCGCAGCGTCCATCGCGCGGGTGGACACGGGCGGACTCTTGGTAGTGAGCCAGTGCCGTGCCCTGGAGGACGCCCTTAAGGATGTTGAAGAGGAGCTCATTGAGAGACCAGTGGTATACCAGATACTCGTGGTCAAGGTCAAAGAGTTTTTCGTACTCGAAGTGGGAGATGACACGTGGCGAAGGTTGCTGAGGAGAATGGCGAAGTCGGCCTCAGCGTCGGAACCGTCGAGCGTGAAACCCTTCTGGGGCTTAAAACCATGGGAGCGGAGCAACTTTACCAGCTCCTCACCATAGCTGAAGGCGTAGTCCACGCGCTCGCTGTACTCGTGCTGCTGAGAAGCCCGGACAGGGGTAGAAACCCAGACCGAGGCGTCGCGGTGAAATTGCGCAGACGTGGCATCAGGCGAAATGGAGCTGGGCTTGTTGATGAGCGCGCTCATGCGCACCGCCGGATCAAGGCCGGCAGTGCCAGTGCGCGGTGAAGGTGTCTGCGAGCCAGAGTGCGGTGAAGATGTAGGCGTGGGCGAAGCAGACGCCGCACGCGCGGAGCGGAGTACGTCACCAAGACTGCGGCGGCCAGCAGATGCCATGACAGGGATAACGTACGGTGGAGTGTTCAGTGTGATGTAACGATGAGGGCGCTGGTGCGACCCTGGCCTCGGATTGTTCAACAAGGCGGAAGTGTAAACCTGCGTACGGAAACGAGGGAAAATGTTGCGGTGAAGACTGGTGCCGACACGAAAAAAGACGAAGCTGGTGCGGACGTCGAAGGTGTTGTACGAGAGGAGCTGGTGCGGCCTCAAGGATCAGAGCGAAAACCTCCCCAAGTGGTGGCCGATAACCTCACGAAAGAGGGGATATATATATATATATATATGTGATTGGATTTATTATTATTGATTACAACTATTTGTTTTTGGTGCATTTTTAATCTTGAATTTATTTAGTCGATATTGATTAATTTCGACTCTTTTCATTGCTTCATAATTTATTTCACTATTGTCATCAGATTTGTTTTATTTTCATTTTCAAGGTCAATTTTTATATGACATAATGTGATATGACATATCATAATGTTCCCTATACTTTACAATTGTTGATTTCTGATTAGGACAACTCGCTGTCTAAGTTGGGCACTTTGTCACATTTGTCATTAACTTTTAATTAGTCATATATTTGACAACTTTAACTTTATTATTGATGACTCATCTTTGACTAGATATTTTTGAAAGTTGGTCAGCAATGATTATTAACTGATTGATAATTAAGATTACACAAGATCTTTCAAGATGTGCACAACATTCTTTGTTAAAAAGCTTTGGGGGGTTGTGGTTAGCTCATTCTTGTTGTCTAAGAGTTCGTTCCGTAAGCGTACTCTCAAAGTCCCAAGTTTTGAGCAGATTTGTATTTTATATTGGATATATTTTATAACGTGTTTGTAAGGACAAGGAGGTGTACTTTACGGACTTCCTCAAAAGTGTAACTCCAAGGCTCTAAGGTGTGCCCACTTATCACATTTGTGGAATTAATCGGGGCACTGTCTTGCTCAGTATATTGAGTTGACACAATCCCCCCGCGGTGGTTGATACCGTCCTGAGGTTTTCCAGGGCCCTTTACAGTGGGTGCCCCTGTTTTAGCGTTGTGTACCCGTGCGCGGCGCGACAGGGAGTATAAGAAAATGTATATGATTGGGTATATATATATAAGGTATATATATATATGATTGGGTATATATATATCGAGGTAAGCAGTGAAACAGAATGGCAGGGGGGCAGAGATTCACTGTGTGCTAAGATGAGATAAAATACGGAGCAGAGTGTTTTATTGAGTCGGTCAGCGGTGACACGGTGACTGGTGACAACACAGGTCGAGGGGTGAACGCCGGGTGACCCACCGTCCCCCCTTACAGTGGGGGGAAAAGATTGGGCTCCCCGTGATTCGTGACACAAGATTGAACTGTGACACGGTATTCGTATGAGCTCTCATTTCTCGGAATTTGAAAAGTAGGCTTGTCGATCGTGATTTGAAAATCCAGGATGGGTCGTGCTCGTAAATGCCGCAAGAGCTCTACAAGCACGGTTCTGGTAGCACAAGGATCACACAGGCCCAGTCAAGCGAACCCAAATTAACCCATACGACATTAACGGCAGTGACGATGCCTATTTCAAGGTGGCAGAAATTCTAGGAGAAAGAAAAAAGCTATGGTGTTGAGCAGTTTCTGATTAGGTGGCTCAAAGATGGTGTACGTCTTGTGAAGGAGAGCGACACGTGGGAGCCGATTGACAACATCCCCGGGCATGATGACGCGGAGATCGACGCCTTGAGGGAGGCCTACGCTGAGAAGATTGCCGTGGAGGAGAAGAAGCGCTCCATGAACACGTAGAGCTCCATGATGGCCTCCATGAACACGTAGAGAATAGAGAGTTCACACACAGGCTACACATCATTCCTACGGTGCGTCGCGCTTTACCCGGCTACTAGCCTGGTAGTACCGTGGTGTGCGCATGGTCCGATCATGGTGCGACGATGCTCGTAGCACCGTACAGACGCTGAAAGTATCATGGTAGTATCATGGTACATGGGGGCTCGGTTGCCACTATGTTGCAGGGTCCGTGCATGCCACGTTGGTTGGTTGCACCAGCGTTTACACCACGCCAGTTGGGGCGTCGTACCATACTCTTCGGGTCATGTGTCACTTTCAACCAATGATCGCACACAGAATTGTCATTCGGAAATCGTGACACACGGTGACAGTGACTATCATTATTATCTATCATTTTTTAATGACGATATTCCGTCGAAATTGTGAACGGTTTGACTGGAAACTTGGAATGGCGACCAATTGTAAAGACGCGATCATAATATATTGCGATTGTGACATGGCACCTGAAGTCGGGGATTGCCCCATTTGTCCCGTCATCGTCGGCTGAACGAAAGCGCTCGGTCATTGTCGCAGCGACGAATTCGTATGTCGCTAGCGCGAATGCGTGACGATGACACCCGAATGTTGACCAGACCATATACTGTCCCGTACTGTCCCATTTTACACCTGTGTGTCAGGTGTAAAATGGGACAATGGGAAAACAGTGGAATCCCACCGTGGAAACACTGTGGAAACACTGTGGAAACACTGTTTCCCCTACTGTCCCATTTTACACCTGCGTGCTTTGGGGAGCATAGTTTTACCCTGACAAATATATTTCGCAAAGATGGGAAAGGCGCAACAAGAAAATCCAATTGAAAATAAAAAGGAACTCTGGCATATCGCCAAATTTAAGTTGCGCAACAACTGCATCCAAAAGCATAGGGATCCCGCGCATCAAGTTTCGACGTGCAACGCGTGTGCAAGCGTGCGAAAGACATCGCTTCGCCATCGCAAAACTTTCAAAGGGTCCCCCCTGACGCACTCGCAAGTCACCATACCATGCCATCGTATGCGCTACCATCCGATCACATGGATAAAGCCTATCCAACACCAGGTGGGAAGGATGTCATGGCCCGATCGCGTCATGGTGACCTGAAATCGCGACCTGACCTCATCAAGGCGTGACACAAGCGTTGCCACGCTCGTGTCGCCGGCGATTCCTGGCGAAATCCAAACGACCGCTCCCTAGATTCGATGATGCCTCGACTTTTGTTGTTAAATCCCTGAAACTCGACTCTCTGCGCTACAGTTCGTACGATTGGGGCATGCCCGCCGCTGCGGCGGGCATGCCCCATGGTATCCCCCACTGCAAGCTTTAACAAAATTTAACCTTCGCAGCGCCCGCCCTTTACCTTTACCTTTACCTCTTACTTCCTTCTTTCTCGCAAAAATGCCAGGCGCGTGCGTTGACCCAGATGCTGCTGAGGGAAAATATATTCAGAAAGTCCTACACCGCACGCGAAGAGATGAACAAGATGCTGACGGCTGCTGGTTGGTCGACCTCTGCGTCGATTGCAAGTTCGACTTCTTGAAGAGTCGAAAAGAAATCGAACGCTGTCGCAGGCAACATGAGGGACCGAACTGGTACACCGTCGTGTTCCCAGCATGCGGCGACTGCATGGTGGAGTACACCACCGTCGCCAAACGTGGTGATCAAACCACGAAGCATGTTGTATGGTACGCATGCTAACCTGCCTGCCCTACTTTTCGTCAGCTTCTTGCTTCAACCTCATCGTACGTTTCTTTTCTTCCAGGATCAAGTCGCGGCACCCGGATACGGGGCTGTACACCGTTCAAGACGCCGACCCCCCCCACGCGATCCATGAGCGCGTGCCCTTGGAGTATCATTTCGCCAGGAGTGACTTCAAGGTCCACCGCGGCAGCAGATTGGACCAGGAGGGGTTTAGCCGCGTCGAGCGGATGACTGGGCACTCCCTGTTTCCCACGCAGGTTCACCCAGCCGCAGGTAAGAATATTGCTTCTACTTGCCTTTCCCTCATCGTCTTCTTTTTTTCTTTTTTCTTCTTTTAAAGAACGCATCTTTCCTTCCACAGATGCTGGTCCGCCTCAACAGCCTGGCGCGGCTGCGGTCCAAAAAAAAAGGAAACGCGATGACAGAAACGGTATTTCCTTTCCCACAGTCACCGTATGCATCTTTGGTTTTCTGCTGCGCTGTCTTCTTTTAAGTCAATCTGTCTACAAGGGGTTTTCTTCTGATACTAAGAAGTTCTTCAACTAAGGGGTTTTCGCCTGATACCTACTGTGTGTGCCCCTTCAGCACAAGTGAAGCGGCAGGGTGGGGCAGCCCATGTACCAGCTTCTGCTGCTCATGCTCCTGCAGGTGCGTGCCCGCCTGCCCCTAGCATGCCCCATGGCCCAAGGTTGCCCTGTATGCCCCAAGCCCCAGGGGATGCATGCCCCAAGGTTGCGATAAAGCCTATCGGACACCAGGTGGGAAGGATGTCATGGCCCGATCGCGTCATGGTGACCTGAAATCGCGACCTGACCTCATGAAGGCGTGACACAAGCGTTGCCACGCTCGTGTCGCCGGCGATTTCTGGCGAAATCTAACCGACCGCTCCCTAGATTCCATTCTTCCCGCGAAATCTTCACTTCACAGCACTTAAATGCTTCCAAAAAACAGCCGCCCTGCATTCATTTTGTTTGTATTATATGGCGATACCACTGCGTCCCCCCAATCCTGAAGCTGAAGCTGCTCGTCCTCACAATCCTTTTACTATACGACAAACCAGAAATTATGCGGTTCCGCGCATTCGCCACTGGCGCTTAGAGTTCTACTCATTAGATGTAGACGACGGTTCTATTCATCTTCCACTCGCGTTCAGACTGCAGCTTCGGCGCTGGCTGCCACCAAATAGAGATTGCGGATTCTTTTGGGTCTTCTACAACCAACACGGTGTACCTAAGTGGACCATTCCAGCTTGGTACGACGTCCGCGTGGGGCGTTTCGTTACCCAATAGGTCAGCGACCAGTGTCTAGCCTCTACCGTTCCTACTCCTAAGGCATGTCTTTCTTTTCACGCCTAACCCTTAGCGGGCGTTCACGCGCGATGTTCGGCTTTGCGTCGCATCTGGTTGCAGCGCATGCCAACACCGCGGAGGTTAGCACAGAACCAGCGGGTTCTAAACCTACATGCCCCAACCTACAGCCCGACGCAACCAACCTCCTTGCCGATACCATGTTCACTATTGGCACCGCTGGCTCTCTAGAATACCGGATCCCTTGGGGGTCGCTTTCTCGCCACGATCTTCACTGGTCCTGGGAAAACATACCGCGATCAGCAAAACCAAAACTGCTCCCAACAACGTACCTTCCAGTGTCTCGCGTACAGGATTTTGTCCGGGGCGAAGGAAACTACGGATCACCTTCCAGTGATCCTAATCCGAACCAGTTTCACATTGTGCGCGTTAGAAACGACGCCAGCGCCAAGACAAAACCATATACGAAACCTCCCAAAACGGACCGCAGTTTAGCTAAACCTCGTCCAGCGCATGATGGTTGGCCCTACAAACATCATTACGCATGTCGTTGCGGGGTCCAGTCCGAATGGCGGAAACGCCAAGCTGCGAAAGCTGCATGCGCTCCCCCTCCAGAAGGCGTTGTTCCACGTCCCGCCACAAAGCTCAAACACAACAGATCTGCGCGGTTTTGTGGCTGCTCTGCCTCCTTTCGGATCGGCGTGCCAGTTGCCTCCTCTTTGGGTGCCGAGTATCCGGTTGTTCCAATAACCTACGTCAACATGGAACACGCGAACCACTGTATCAGCACCTGCCCTCCCAAATGTTCGGTTCACGATCTCAGGACCACAGACGGCACCCGTATTGGGTTCTTTCGGCCAGAGATTAGTCCTATTCTTCGTGATTTTCTTCGTTTCCAGTACAGGAACAACCAGAACGTCAAACCGAAGGACGTGCAGACAGCGTGGCGCACTGTTCGCATTGCTGAAGGAGCCATGGTCTTTGATCCAGAAACAGGCGAGCCGTCGGCCGAGGTGTGAGTATTCCCCAAGCCCCAG
>LGRX02014037.1:0-12366 GCA_001247695.2 Cymbomonas tetramitiformis
GTCACCGGGGGATGGGGATACGGTCGCTGGGGCATGGGGAATACTCACACCTCGGCCGACAGCTCGCCTGTTTCTGGATCAAAGACCATGGCTCCTTCAGCAATGCGAACAGTGCGCCACGCTGTTTGCACGTCCTTCGGTTTGACGTTCTGGTTGTTCCTGTACTAGAAACGAAGAAAATCACGAAGAATAGGACTAATCTCTGGCCGAAAGAACCCAATACGGGTCCCGTCTGTGGTCCTGAGATCGTGAACAGAACATTTGAGAGGGCAGGTGCTGATACAGTGGTTCGCGTGTTCCATGTTGACGTAGGTTATTGGAACAACCGGATGTACGATGGGTTGCAAAATTAGTTGGTAAGCTTAAGTATGTAGAGGCGCATAATTTTTTAAATGAGGATTTAAGAATATATAATGACTTATTTTTTCATATTTCGTATGACAATATCATATTCCAAATTGACTATTTTTTCAACTCTGAGATTTCGGGCAGTTGGGTGCCCACCCGAGGTGGAAACGTCTCTCCGAATCTTTCGTATGCGCGTCAAATGTGAAGTAGACAATAATTTATGAAAACCGATTCGTTTTTGTTATTCTCATTGAGAATGTTAATTTCCAAATTGACTATTTTTTCAACTTTGAGATTTCGGGCACTTGGGTGAGCATTAGAGGTAGTCTAAAGGTATCGGGACATTCTCCGAATGGTACATACAAAACATTGTTGGAATCAAATCCGAGGTTATTGCTACATATCAATAATACAAACGATAAGGGGACATCTTGTCTATATCACTTCCATATCTATACCAACGCTAACAGGCGCTGATGGGTCCGATCCGATATGAAATATTCAGCACCCCGCCGAATTAAGGGCACCTCCGTCGCTATCACCGCCTCGCATGGAATGAGGCATTTCTTGGAGGTGTCCAAAACGTATGCGTCCCGTTCCCCCCGTCATCCTTCCATTCAAAGTATCGACCGGAGATCACCCAGGAGCCAGGACCGTGTGTGACACCATAGTCATCCTCTTGCATTTCACAATCTACTTGCATGCTTGAGGCCAAGGCCTTGACCAAGTGGTAGGAATGTGCGGCGTCCCCTTCGACCCGCACCGCAAAAACGCTTCCCCGCCGCACCTCCAAACTCACCTCCGTCGCATACCGCTCCACCATCATGCGCACTTGTCTCGCTTCCGCTCCCGACGCCGCACGCAACTCCACCTCCCTCCAAGAGTCGACATGAGATTTCTCCAAGCACCGGGAGGAGTCCGGCACCGGGTGTGTGCATTGCGCATAGCAATGGGCGCAATAGCAAGAGCGGTCCCGAAATAGGAGGCGCCCTTCACCAACCCCCGCGCGCACGCTGTGCATACGCAGCGTGCCGTCAACCGACTGATACGCTTCACCCGTCCGGTCAACCGCGCGCATTCCCCCGGGCTCCTCGTGTAGGGGACTTTCGGGTACAAGATAGAAGTGCCGTGCATTGAAAGTGACCTTGCTCTTCATATAAGTAGTGGGTGCCGGACGGGAAAGTCGTGCAACACAGAACCGGTGCAAATCCCCCGCGCAATTTATGTTCGCATAGAACTCGTCCCCCTCCGATATCACGGCCGTGGCCGCCGCGTGTTTCACATGTGCACCCGCCGCATCGTGTTCCCCTTTTGCGTGTGCCGTCTCAAAAAAGTTCCTTTGACAAGGGACATCCAAGTACCACTCCGCCTTACTCTTCCCAACATCCGCGAAACCCGCCGCACACTTATTTTGCGCCCCACTACCATCAACCCACTCGTGCAAGAACACCGGTTTCGCCAAACCCCGGCCCACAAAGTAGTCCTCGATAATCGTTTTCCGCATGTACCGAACAAAGTGGTGGTCGTGCACACGGTCATCGCTCAAAAAGTAAAGATAGTCCTTGATTATCACCGGATTTTCGGAGGTGCTCTCCACTCCATCAACCTCCAAGGATGCGTGTCGCCATAGCACACACACCAAAATGGTTGTCTGCTTTAGCACCCAATGCATACTTTGTGCCGCGCGGGGAATGGTCAACTTGTGATTCTCCGAAAAGTCAAAGACAATACAACAATGACCCAACGGTAGATTATCCACACACTGTCGATAGTGCCGGTGTTGGTGCAGCGCCATGAAAGTATGGTAGGCATAAGGGCGAAGGAAGGGGCACTTTCCAGAACCATCTAGTTCACGAATCGCCCATGTTCCCGGGTGCCCTTCATCCGCGGTGTTGTGCACAAAACTCCCTCGGCATTCGCAGTTATTGGACTTCCCAGGTTCGTGCCCAAGTAATAGTTGTTGTAACTTGTACACCAGTTCCCCTACTGGAGTTCTCTTGTGCACAAATTGCAACCGCTTAACTGCTTCCCCGTCGTCGGTAACGTGACCGGTTGCTAGGTTTTCATAACACTTCCATTCCACAAGCCTTTGAGACGTGAGTTCCGTTGCACACAATTGCAAATTAGCAAGACCCCCGCAATCCGGACACTCCCCCTTCAGGCATTCAATCCTATGCGAGTCTCCCGGTCGGGGACAAAGCAAACTCTCGGCGAACTGGCTGGTTGACGTTCCCACCTTAACAATGTCGCAAACCTCTTCGGTCCCCTCTATGACCTTCCTTGTAGAGTCGGTGCTCCAAGGAATGCGCGGACAGCACTCCTCCTTGCATGCACAGCCAGAATGCAAGGTCTCCCTTGTCCGATTGAAGCCCTCAAGCACCATCCGAAAGTCTTCGTGGTACCTGCACGTGCATGTTATGTTGTCCTGCCTGCGAAGACGTACCACATTCTTGGGCTTGAGACCCTCGAATGTTCGCTGCTTCATTTTAATTTCCGGGTGTCTTGCTTGGAACCGCATAAACAAAGAAACTTGTGAAGATTCCAACCATTGCTTGGAGACGAATTGATTAGGCTGCAGAAGCTTTCCAGCAGAGTCGCGCGCAAGGACGACGTCCTTTTTGCAAGGACTGACCCTCGTGTTTGAGAGCCAGTACTCGCGAACCAGATTCTGCACCTGTTCCTTGCTTTCAGAAGTGTTCCGCGTCCCACGCACCAGATCGGGTACCGAGTTCTCATCAGGTTGAAAGCCCACCGTACAACCATTACTTAAGGCCTCGCGCCCTCGTAAAGCACTCTCCACAACACGCCGGTGTACTCCTAGCAGCTCCGCAGAGGAAGTCACAGAAAATCCGTGCGTGCGAAAATTCTCCCCGCAGATCATTGCAGCTGTGGCCATGCGCATATTCACGTGAAGCTTGGAGGCGCTACGCGCTAACCAGGTGAATCCCTCCTTTACATTTTCTATCAATAGCATACCAAACCCGGCATTTGAGCCGCACAGTTCTCGAACAACATCGCGCTGAACATCCGGGGACTGCTTGGACACGAACTCGCGCAAAGTAGGTGCAATCTTTTCGGGGTGAGGCGAGAGGAGATTGTCAAGAGGGCCCAACCAGTGCTGCCTATTTCCTCTACTATGTAAGCGATCCAAGCTTCCTTTGTGCCTATTCTAAAAATATTACGGTGGGTATACCCACCGTAATGCGAAACTTTGCATGCTTGTACCGATCGCGCAAGTAGGCTGCGGGGGTCAAACCTATGAATTTTCTGTGTCCCAAGAGGTTGATTAAAGGCTGGAAAACTTAATTTGCACGACTCCGATCAGTTTTGGCCACATGCCACACCCTTGAAGTTGGAGAAATTACGGTGGGTAGGAATTATCCCTTACGGTGGGTATACACGATTAACGTTATTTGTAGACTCCTGGAGCTAGGTATAATATCGAGATACTTATTTTTTCATAATTTACTTTGATTTTGGTATATGACCGACGTACCTTGGGGTACACATGCGCTGCCGCCTCGCGGACCTCCACATATCGCACGTTCAAAATCAGGTAGCATGCACACCAAAAAGATAATATTCACACTGCTGTATTACAGGTGCACCACCGTTATTTCCTAAACTACGGCGCTGCATTCCTTGGTGATTACCTCGAGGCCGGGATCTCTCAACTGGGTCCTGGTTCTCGACTAAGACTAAAGCTCGACTCGCGGGGTTTGTAGAAGGAGCGGTCACGTCAGAGGAGGGCGTTTGGGGCGGATCCCCCACCAAATATCCAAGAACAAAGTCCTCGCCCTTCTCAGAGTTATCTCCATCCAATTCGAACGTGATCCCGTATCGTTTTCCCGAGGGCTTCGCGCGTCATATGACGTCACCACCGTTTCGAGAGGGTGCTGTAAGGGGTCCTCGCAAATATCTTAAATTTTTGAATAGCACATTCCCTTCCACAAGCCCCGGCGGGCACGAGCAGCGTGCGACCTACCAAAAGCTCATTGAAGCTCATTGTTTTTAGGTTTTCTGAGTTTGGGTTTCACTTTTTCTCACCGATAAGCCATTTCTGGCGCATGTGGAGGCTCCATAGAGGTTCATTGGAGTGTCTAGAACAAGTTGGCCACTGGTGACATGCCGTGATTCGCAGCCAATCAGCGGGAATTGTTAATACCCTTCGGGCGGGTATACCCACCGTAAGCACCTCTTACGGTGGGTATACCCACCCTTCGTAGAATAGGCATTTGCCAGCAGCAGCTCCACCAGTTTGCGCTTTTTCCTGATCAGCCGTTCCGCCCTCGCGTGTGCTAGTGCTCGTCCATATCTTCGTGACATGCGTAAGCATGCCCTCCAGCTCTGCGACTTCAGCGTTGCATTCTGGTGGAAGCGGCCATTTATCCTGAGGAATACATTCCGCTCAGGTTCCTATCGCAATAAGGTATGGCAAAATTTCCTCAAGCGAGCGCCTTACGCGGTGCCATGTTGCTTACTTTCAGAATATTTGAACTTCCCTAAGTTAGCTAGGGTGTGAATAACATAGCAATTATGAGCATGCCCACAGGCGACACCGGATGGTCCAACAGTTGAGCGCGTGCATGGATCATCCAACATTTAGATTAATCGACGCACGCGCACAGATGTGCATGATTGTGCGTGTGTGGCACGATGCATCGGGGATTATAGTGAGGCAATTGTTTCGGGTGCGTCGATCTTCCGCCACCCGATCTAATCGACGCATGCGCAAAGCGTACGAACTTCATAAGTCCTCAACCGACAACAATACCCGAATCATTTGTGCGCGTGCGTCGATGATCTATTATTCTGATTAATCGACGAATCCGCACAAATGTGCATGAGCGTACGTGGCCTTATTCGTTTGGGATTCCAGTGCAAGAATTTGTTTGGGTGCGTCGATCTTTTATCACCCGATCAGATCGACGCATGCGCACATTTTATGAAAGTCCGATATCAGACATAAACACCGATTGTTTTTGGAAGTGCGTCGATCTTATGGGATCCGATATAATCGACGAACGCGCACAGTTGTTCAGGAGCGAATGGATTTTCACCCCGATCGACACACAAGAGCCCATGATCCTCACACATGTCAAAGCAGTTTAGCGGGTCCGTCGACTTCACGATGTCGATGGACCCGCTAAATGTTAACTGCTTTATGCTAAACTTATAGGCACGACTTACATGTCCAAGGCTTGCAGATCTCTCTTTGAAAGTGACATGTCGAGCATTCGAAAAGAAAGTATCGCGCAGCACGGGCTGAAAGCAATGGCCAAGCAAGGAAAGGCCGGACCTTGTAGCGCCTGCAAGAAACCCTGGTTAGCCACCTTGAAGTGCAAACTGTGTAGCAATTTTTATCACCACAGTTGTAACGCGCACCCGCCCTCGCTGTATCCGAACGAGTGCAAGAATTGTGGAAAGCCCGCTCGCGACAACTGCCTATTTTGCGGGTTGTATTCAACGCAAACTTGCTTCCAATGCAAGCACGGTTTCCACATGCGTTGCGCACAAAAGCAGTCAAATAATCGAGCAGGCGCTGGCTCTTGTGGCAGAGGGCGGAATTGCCTTGGAAAGGCTGCGTTGGTCGCAGCCAAACTGAAATCTCAGCAACCTGCACGCGCGCCGGAGTTTTCGCAAAGTCAACTGCCTCCCGGAAGTAAGCGATCTTACGCTCCCCTTGTGTTCTTTTGCCTGATCACAGTTTTACGGATAAAGTTGAGTTAACTAGGTTTCTCGGGAGCAGGGAAGAAGAAGGCAGGCTCTTCTCCCGCCAGCAAGGGAGCGCACGTGGCTATCGAGGCCATAATTTGCCGTTTCTGCGAACGGCCTACTCCAGAAGGAGGCCACAGATGCCTGACATGTGGCAAGCTGTATCATGCTTTCTGCCTGGTGCGTGTACTTCGCTTGCGTCTTCCCACGATTGTGTTCTTCCCCTAGTTTTGAAATATCAATCATCCCGTGTTCTTTTACTGCAGTTGGAATGGAGAGGCCTGGAGGAGTTGTGCTGCTGTGGCGACCCAACGTGCATGGCTGCGCAAAACATTGAGGTGCGCGTCTTACTATCTGTATAGTATTCCCACAGTTTTTTGGGTTCCTGTGATTGTGTTTGTGATTATTCGGTGTGCGCATCTTATAACAGGCACCTTCTACCTACACACCCCACAAGAACCCGATGGGGGTGGGCTCTTCTGGGACATCCCGAACCGTGACACAGGCTGGCCCATCTGGCGAGACCGAGGCTCCGACGCCAGCTTTGGAGTCCGATACACAACCCCCGGCTTCAGCGGCCACCCCGTCTGAGATCGCGCCCCTTCCCGTCGCGGTCGACTCGCCGCACGTGGATCCAATCCCCGAAGTCTCCGCACCCCTCGCCGCCACCCCCCCTTCTGAAACCGCCCCCCGTCGCAGTCGCTCTCACCCGCGAAGCAAAAACCTCTCCCCCCCCGAACCCTACGTTTCTGGACGCGTGCAATACATCGTATTGAACACATATTGCAGGCATATTGCACGCGTATTGACAATAAATGTTCAATACAATAAAAATGTTACAATATGTGTGCAATATGCCTGCAAGCGCTCCAACATGTGTTCAACATAGTATTGCAGTGAGCCCTCATGTATTGGAGACATATTGAAGTTATGATGCAGAGAGTTATTTCAATATGCCTTCAACACATGTGTAGTATAGGGTTGGAGACATGCACCATGCATGTCGCAAACACTATGAAGGCATGTTGCAGACATATTGCCCACATATTGTATACATATTGTATACATATTGTAAGTCAACATTCAATATGTTGGATACACACTGCGGACATATTGCATACGTATTGAACATGTAAATTCAATATGTTGTATATATATTGTGGACCTATTGAATATGTATTGAAACGGAACATTCAGTATGTTGGATACATACTGAGGACATATTGCATACGTATTGAACATGTAAATTCAATATGTTGTATATATATTGTGGACCTATTGAATATGTATTGAAACGGTACATTTAGTATATTGGATACATACTGCGGACCTATTGCATACATATTGAACATGAAAATTCAATATGTTGTATATATATTGCGGACATATTGCATATATATTGAAACGGAACATTCAGTATGTTGGATACATACTGCGGACCTATTGTATACGTATTGAACATGCAAATTCAATATGTTGTATATATACTGTGGACATATTGCATATGTATTTGAAATAAAAGTTGCCTATGTTGAATATATATTATAGACCTATAGCATACATATTGCACATTTGCAACATGCGGTGTGTTCACTATGTTTCCACTATGCGTATGCTATGCGAGATAAACAAAATAAGAATAGTAGGGAACACTCGAGCATCTTTACTACGATTAACATGTATCTAGCTAGGCAGAAAGGAATACGAATGGGACTATCAAATTTTATCATACCAACGAATACACAAAATAATGTTCTACTCGTGCACTTTCTATTTACAATACGCAAAATGATGTTCTACTCGTGCACTTTCTATTTACAAGATGCCAACCTAAAATCAATGTATCCATCTAGAACGCTTGACGGGATGCTTGAAGTTGACGTTGTACTCGAGGCGGTCGATTTTCTCCATCTCGCTTCGCTCCAAAACAACCGATCTAAAATGGAAAGTAAAGAGCCAACACTTAGTAAAAAAGCGGAAACGCACAAAAGAATATTCTATTGAAAACATAAAGGACTTATCGACCTAGAATGTTTGAAGGGATGCTTGAAGTTGACGTTGTACTCGAGGCGGTCGATTTCCTCCATTTCGCCCTCCTCGAAAACAGCCAATCTGAAAAGGAAAGTAAAGAGCCAACACTTAGTAAAAAGCGGAAAAGCACAAAATAAACCTTTATTGAAAACATAATTAACAACCGAGCAACCTCAAATAAATGCGAATATGAACGCGAGATGAAAACCTAATATGACTTCGCCACGCGAACGTTTTCAGCGGATCTGAAAAACGAAACCAACCAACTAACGTTTAGTAAAGAAGAAAGAAATTAGCAGTCGTCAACGAAAGAAGCAAAGGAAAGTAAAAGGGGGATGTGGAGTGAGTTTGATTTGAACCAACTATATCGAGTGCAAAGGACTCGCGGGAATTTCCCGTTCACTCCCTAGTCAAAGTTTCACGCATGCCAAGTATGAGCGCGCGAAGCACACACAAAATAATACACACGCATAACCAAAACATGCACTGCAAACCAGTGCCATATTGCAACCTGTGAGAATTAAAAATATCACAGCACGCAACTCACTGGTGAGGCTGCTGCAACACTGCTGACGGCGAACTGTGAAGAGTGCAATAACGTGAGTTTGAACTTGACCGTTCAGAAAATTCGAAGTGCTCAAAAACTTTCCCTGCCGTTCAGAAGTCACATCGGATCGACTCGTCATCGTCATGCGAGCACGATCGACGATGACGACGATGATGACGATGCGATGCGATGCGATGTCTCAGACTCTCAGTGACATTGCATCGATAACAAATCCAAAAAAAGACTACGCTTAAGGATACCAATCCATTGTAATGGTGTAGTGGTCGAGCGTCTCTCTCACACCCTTGAGGTGATGGGTTCGAGTTCCAGTGAAGGGTTTTTCCAGACATATTTTGGACCATTTCGGGGGGACTTCTTGAGTATTTTGGGGGTACTTCTTGAGTTACGAATTCGGCCGTTCGATTCACGAACGAGGGGTGCAGATTCTCCTAAAAATTAAAATTCCAAAATTGTTTCCCCGAAAATCGTTCAATCTGTTCAATACTACTGCAATACGTGAGGGCTCACTGCAATACGTTACCGCTTGCAGGCGTATTGAAATGGCGTATTGGAGATGGGTCGAAAAAGTGCCAAGTCAGTTTTGCGAAGATCCGTCTGACGTGGCACTGGCAAAGCTGACATCAGCAGTTTTCAATACATCTCCAATACGCCATTTCAATACGCCTGCAAGCGGTAACGTATTGCAGTGAGCCCTCCCGTATTGAAGTAGTATTGAACAGATTCTCCTCTAAAAAGTTTTTTAAATTTTTGTAAAGGTCAATATGCGTGCAATCGCGTGCAACCGCCTGCAGAGCTCAAGGCAGGGATCACTTCAATACGTGAGGGCTCACTTCAATACGTGAGGGCTCACTTCAATACGTGAGGGCTCAAGACCTTGAGCCCTGCCTTTAGCCCCCCCTTTCAGTATGCTGCGGAAGTGTTGAAGTGAGCCCTAAAAAAGTTGAAAAACATGTTCTTCAATTCTGGTGAGACTTGTTATATGGACTCAGGAGCTATATTTTGCGACATAGCTTGTGTGCGTTTTTTGTGGGGGGGTCCGAAAACCTACTTTTGGGTTATTGCTTTACTTGAAAGTTCCTTCAGCATATCGTCAATATGTCCGCAGTATATGCCCAATATATTACAGCATAATTGCAGTACATTTTCGAAGGGTGATGGGCGTGGTAAAGGGGACTTCAATGCAGTATGGTCCGAGGAGATCAAATTGTTCATGGTGAAAAGCGACCTCGCCATGAACGATCCCCTCAATCATCATCACCAAGTGATGCGGAGCGACATCGAACCGGCTTGCCTTCGGCTAGAGCCGCCGCCCTCGTCCAAGGGAAGGCGCCCCCCCCCGTACAACAATCTTCGTTAGCCAAGCGCGCGATGAGAAATCCCGCGCAAGGCGGGTGCTTAGCCGATCGAGAGCCGATCAAACCTTCCAATGCTCAGGAGGGTACATCCCTCAAACCCCTCCCAATATCAAGCTCATATTCCCGGAAGGTTGGAGTACCGCGGAAGGCTTCCGCGACCCGGAGTATGAAACGATTACGAAGAAGGAACGCCTTTTGGCGTGGATTGCGCCTCCACATCTTCCAATATCTACGAGGGAACTGGAGTTGTCCGCGAGGTAGCACCCTTTCTCTTTCTTCTCGACGTTGAGGTTGTGTCTTTCTTGCTTCACAGGACTCTTTGCTACATGTATGCAGCATGGTTACCATATGTTGCATACATATTGAGATTATATTGTAGGGATCCTGGAACACATGGCAGGAAAGTCGATGCGCACTATGTGGAAGTGGACACGGTATGGCATCATAAGTGGCTGCCAACGCGACTGCTCCCGCACGATTTCTCCAGATTGGCGCACGATTTATCTCCAGACAATACCGCGTGGCCGACTTGGTTACCACCTTCCGACATCTTGGAGCTAGAACCGGCAACGGTAACCTTTAAGGGGAAATCGTTTCGACTTGTTACACCGGTGCCTAATTGCTTGCAACGGATTGTCGAAAGGATTCGTGGCATGCAAGAGGCAAGGTAAGGGACTCTCGTGGGGCATGATTTCCCTCCCACCATTCCTCACGTGGCTCGCTGCAATAGTGCTGCAGCACGCTATCGTGATGGTTGCAGCATGTTGATGGGATGTTGAACACATGTTGGGACGATATTGTGCAGAGATGCGGGCGAGGCGCCCCCCGAGGCGCACGAGGCCCAAAGCAAGGAGACCCCCCCGCCGCCCAATGCTGAGGCACCCGCGAGCCCTCCACTTGCCGTAGGGAGTGCAAGGTAAGGGACTCTCGTGGAGCATGATTTCCCTCCCACCATTCCTCACGTGGCTCGCTGCAATAGTGCTGCAGCACGCTATCGTGATGGTTGCAGCATGTTGATGGGATGTTGAACACATGTTGGGACCGGGACGATATTGTGCAGAGATGCGGGCGAGGCGCCCCCCGAGGCGTACGAGGCCCAAAGCAAGGAGTCCCCCCCGCCGCCCAATGCTGAGGCACCCACGAGCCCTCCACTAGCCGGCGGGAGTGCAAGGTAAGGGACTCTCGTGGGGCATGGTTTCCCTCCCACCATTCCTCACGTGGCTCGCCGCAATAGTGCTGCAGCGCGCTATCGTGATGGTTGCAGCATGTTGATGGGATGTTCAACACATGTTGGGACGATATTGTGCAGAGATGCGGGCGAGGCGCCCCCCGAGGCGTACGAGGCGCACGAGGGGCATGCTTTAGATGGGACCATCGGAAGTAGCATGCCTGACTTGCGGGCATCCTCAATGTCGACTAGTTCATCGTCCATATCGAAGAGCTTTTCCAGGTGATACATCTCATCATGTTTCCTTGCCTACTTGCTTTAGCCGTAACTATGCTGCAGCACGCTATCGTGATGGTTGCAGCATGTTGATGGGATGTTGGAAACATGTTGGGACGATATTGTGCAGAGATGCGGGCGAGGCGCCCCCGAGGCGCACGAGGCGGCAAATTCAGCTGGTTTAGACGACGGCAGGTACTATTTCGGGATTTCTGGATTCATTGATGTAGTCACTGTTGACGCGGAACGTAGTCCTCACCAATTTCCACTTGACGTTACCCCCGAGGGAGACAACCTACCATCGAATGCGGAAGAAGCCTACGACTTCTTCGAAGCTCATCAAGCAATTTTGACACCGATCCGTATGGAAACTGTTGTCTACCTAGTACACGATGGCAACTTCAAGGCGACTACATACGGCTCGCTGCTGCCCGACGACTCTCAACTCGATAATCCTACACGAGACAATGTGCGGGAGGTTCGGTGCCTTGGGCGACATTGGAGGAGCGTTTCGACAATAAATGATTGGCCAGATTTGATCCGTGCGGTTGGAGTTTGGTCTTTAATTGCAGTTACCACGGATGCCATGGCTGCCGAGATGGAAGAGCCCATGAGGTATGTATGAATATTTAGGCACCTCAACTTGCATACTGATTTTTCATGATATAATATGTTGCAATATATCAGAAACCGTTGCCGGTATATTGAATATGTATGGGAGATATACTGCGGTGGGCGAAGCAGATCTCCGGTGGAAGAGCCAGCTGAGGCGAAGGACACCGAGATGGGTGAGGTGAAGGACACGGCGGGCGAAGCCGATCCTTGGCTCTCGCTCCATGCAATGCATCGTCGAAATGTGGGCACCGTAACATTGGAGCGAGGGCGGTTTCTATGTGATTGTGCCA
>LGRX02014037.1:14543-31248 GCA_001247695.2 Cymbomonas tetramitiformis
CATATATTGCAAACGTGTTGAATGATTCATCTGATTGTAGACATATTGCACATGTATTGAACGATTCCTTATGCGTGAATGTTTCAACATGTGTTCAACACATGTTCAGTACGTGTGTTGCAGGCGGTTGCAGACATATTGAACACCCCTCCAATCGTTTTGCCTTATTTCAATACATCGGGGCCCCAATTCAAAAAGCCCCCCAGAACCGACTTCTGCGATACGCGTCCAAATGCCGTGAAAACTTGTCCCCATAACGCTAGACCCTTCCTTAGATGATACCAAGTGCTAGTGGGTGAGTCTGACACCATTTGGTGCCCATGCTAGCATACTCATTTTCGCTGTGTCCAGGCTGATCGCGGTTCAATAGTTTGGCCAATATGTTACACGTGTATTGGAATGTCCAGATATTAGCATACCGTCTTCAATATGCCTCCAATATGCCTCCAATACGTGTTCAACACGTGTATTGAACCCGTCTAGAAACGTAGGGGAATCGGCTTCCCCCCCTCCTACCGTCGCGGAGTCACTCCCACCTGCGAATCTGACAACTTCCGAGGTACCCGCTCCCCACGCCGACAACCTTACCGAATCGGCAACTCCTCCTGCCGTCGAGGTTGGACCCATACCATGGTTCAAAACCATGCTTTTGAATCCAACACCCGAAAACCCCACGCCCGTCGCCGCCAGCCCCTCCGAAATCCAGCCCCCTCCCGTCGCGGACCCGTCCCTACCTGTGGATCCAACACCCGAAGTCTCCGTACCCCACACCGCCACTCAATCCGACACCGTTTCCCCCCCTGCCGCCGCCCAACTGCCTCCCGCCTCCTCGGATACCGCAGCCCCTACCGCCGCGATCTTGCCAACCTCGGATCCAACTCCCCAAGCCCCTGCACCCCCTGTGGTTGCAGGCACCACCGATCCCACCTATGTTTGGAAACAGATGGAGGACGCCCCACCCGCGAATAAACAGGCATTCAGAGCTTTTCCAGGAATTCACACGTTACGTGTGGAGAAGTTCCACGATCTCTGCATCGTCACCGGTAGCGACGAGTCCTATTCCGTGAAGACCGGGTGGCAATTCGGGTGCATGGTCAGCCACAAGGACATCCCGAGGTCGCGGTTTCTGGCCGGAACCTTGGTGGCGGCTAAAATGAAGAGGGGATGGTTTGTTCTCTGCTGGGGACCGGTCGATGGAAGTGAGAAGGAACAACGGTGCAGCCTGTTACGGCTGAATCGACTTCAACCCATCAAAGAGAAACGCACTCCATGTCCCCCAGGGAACTCCGCTGAATTGTTCATGAAGGAATGTTGGCGTCTCCAGCAGCTGTACAACTTCTCCCCCACGGAAGAAGGCCAACGACCGGTAAATACTTTACTCAACCCAACCCAATTTGTTTTCTCCATTGCACACACGAACTACATGAAATTTCGGAAAGGTGACTGTGTTTTTTTGGCAGGTACGACCATACAATGCCGAGGAGCAAAAGGATCAAAACCGGTTAAAGTCCGAATTCACGTTGGAGCCCGGAGGCGCCCCCTCCGAGAGGGTGGTTTCAAAGAAGAGGAAGGATCCCCCTTCAAGCAAAACAAGTTCACGCCCGACGCGCGCGCGCCCCCCCCTCGTTGCACGGAATCGCGTTCGGTGCAGGAGATCGACAGGGACGACGAGCATACTTCTCCCGCAGCAGTGGTGGTTCCCCGTCGGCCACGAGATCGCGCTCCCTGGGGTGTTCCACGCACACTCCAGCTCGACGACCCTGTCCCTGCCAGGAATTTTCTGGCTGAGGCGCTCCAAACGGAGCTGGAGCCTCCAAGTCTTCTTCGTGCACGCACACCGCGCGGTGCTCCCTGGTCTAGGCCGTGGACGTCGGGAACACAACCCGCTACTCCCGACAATCCCACTCCCGAGTCTGCCCCTGAGTCGGTGGTGCAAGATTCCACACCCCAGCAACATGGCCTCGCAATTCCCACCAACAACCTGAACCTGACACCCAACTCCGCTGATCAACAACCTCCACGGGCTCCGAGTCCCTTGGCAACACTTCCCCTTGCGTCCGATGATGGGGTCTCCCAAGTCGTTGCGCAACTCCAACAGAGCCAGCAGGAATTGCTTGAGCGGCAAGCTGCCGCGCACCAGGAGGAGATGCGCCAGCAGCAAGCCTGGTTTCAACAGCAGTTGGTGACTCTCCAATCTCAAACGGTCCATGCGCCGGGCCCGGTGCAAGAGCCGTCCGTGACATCGCACCAAGTGCTTCCCCTTGGTGGTGGGGTTCCCAACATTGTGCCTCCAGCTACTATTGCTGGTGGCTCGGTGAACTCTGGCCCCGCGTTGTCTTCTTATCCCCTTACCAACCCGGGGTTTTCCGGGGCTCCCACGCCCTCCGTGACCACGCAATACCCCTACCCCGCAGGCTCCCAAAGCTACCAGAGGATGCTTATGCCACCTCCCGCGTACCCTACGCAGCTACCCGTCCGGTCTCCCTACCGAACTGGGGGGGACTACGTATCCCCGAGGGAGATTGCTATGCAAAATGAGCTCCTCCGCCAGAACGAAACCGCCTACCGTGAGCGGATGCAAGCAATTGAGGACCGTGAACTCGAACTCGCGCGTGCCCGCGCCACTGAACGTTTCAAGCAAGAGCAAAGGCGCTGGGGAGGCTTCTAGGCAGTAGTTCTGCTATCCATTACAGACAGAGAGTCTGACCGAAACCTGCAACCTGTATCGCAATGTGCGCATGAGTCCGTAGAGCTCTTTCGTATGAAGTAATATTACATCTTAAGTATTTGTTGTGCTTGCCTTACTAGAGCTTATCTCCTGGTAGCTAGATTTCCATCTCGGGAGAACTTGGAATTGCACATATTGCATTTTGTGTTGCATACCCTACGGTGTATATGGCATATGCTTTATTATAACCTTGCGAATACGTACAAATATGTTAGAATTGTATTCTCCATTTCGGGACCCATTTTCCGAAACAAGAATGTGCAATTAGCGCATGATTATAGCATCACCGAGCGCTAAAACCTAAATCATCGTTCACATATCAATTTGGATAGGAGCATATCATCACATACCAACTTTTTAAAACTTCTATACAACTTATATTGTAAAATGCAAAAAATTATGCAAAATCTACCAACTAATTTTGCTTACCATCATACTCGGCACCCAAAGAGGAGGCAACGGGCACGCCGATCCGAAAGGAGGCAGAGCAGCCACAAAACCGCGCAGATCTGTTTTGCTTGAGCTTTGTGGCGGGACGTGGAACAACGCCTTCTGGAGGGGGACCACATGCATCTTTCGCAGCTTGGCGTTTCCACCATTCGGACTGGAACCCGCAACGACATGCGTAATGATGTTTGTAGGGCCAACCATCATGCGCGGGACGAGGTTTAGCTAAACTGCGGTCCGTTTTGGGAGGTTTCGTATATGGGTTTGTCTTGGCGTTGGCGTCGTTTCTAACGCGCACAATGTGAAACTGGTTCGGATTAGGATCACTGGAAGGTGATCCGTAGTTTCCTTCGCCCCGGAGAAAATCCTGTACGCGAGACACTGGACGGTACGTCGTTGGGAGCAGTTTTGGGTGTGCTGATCGCGGTATGCTTTCCCAGGACCAGTGAAGATCGTGGCGAGAAAGCGACCCCCAAGGGATCCGGTATTCTAGAGAGCCAGCGGTGCCAATAGTGAACATGGTATCGGCAAGGAGGTTGGTAGCGTCGGGCTGTATAGGTTGGGGCATGTAGATTTAAAACCCGCTGGTTGCGTAGGAGCAATCTCGGTGTTCGCATGCGATGCAACCAGATGCGACGCAAAGCCGAACATAGCGCGTGAACGCCCGCTAAGGGTTAGGCGTGAAAAGAAAGACATGCCTTAGGAGTAGGAAAGCAGAAGACAACGGACCGGTAGAGGCCAGACACTGGTCGCTGACCTATTGGGAAACGAAACGCCCCACGCTGGCGTCGTACCAAGCTGGAATGGTCCACTTAGGTACACCGTGCGCGTTGTAGAAGACCCAAAAGAATCCGCAATCTCTATTTGGTGGGAGCCAGCGCCGAAGCTGCAGTCTGAACGCGAGTGGAAGATGAATTGAACCGTCGTCTACATCTAATGAGTAAAACTCTAAGCGCCAGTGGCGAATGCGCGGAACCGCATAATTTCTGGTTTGTCTTATAGTAAAAGGATTGTGAGGACGAGCAGCTTCAGCTTCAGGATTGGGGGGACGCAGTGGTACAGCCATGTAAAACAAACAAAATGAATGCAGGGCGGCTGTTTTTTGGAAGCATTTAAGTGCTGTGAAGTGAAGATTTCGCGGGAAGAATGGAATCTAGGGAGCGGTCGTTTGGACTTCGCCAGAAATCGCCGGCGACACGAGCGTGGCAACGCTTGTGTCACGCCTTGATGAGGTCAGGTCGCGATTTCAGGTCACCATGACGCGATCAGGCCATGACATACTTCCCACCTGGTGTTGGATAGGCTTTATTCGCCGTGATTGGGACTGCCGACACAGTCCATGCAGCACCACCGACCGGTGGAGCCGCGGCTGCATGTGCATTAGCACCACCGACACCGGACGCGGTGGGCGGCGCGGCGGTAGCACAGATAACAAATAAAGAGCGCGCACGTCAAGGAGGAAGTAAAGAAAGAGCGACCCAAACTGGGAATGCTCCTCCCACAGCCATACCGTGGCGGCGTTTGCTCAATCGGAGCGCCCTCGTCGTCGGAGTCACTCGATGCGTACGTCTCGGGCTCGTAGTCGGTGTCGCTCTCCGGCTCCTCGACCGCGGAGAGCATGTTCATGTTCACGGACGGCTCGTCGGGCGCCTCCACCGTAAATCCCGTGCCCGCGATGAAGTCGGCGAATGAGCGGGTGACGGACGGGCACGTGGGGTTGGGCGGACCGCTCCATTCCTCGTCGGACTCAACTGACGCGGCGGGCGAGTGCTTGGCCGGCTCCGACACCACCGGCACGTCGGCGGTGAAGGTGTTGACGTTGAAAGTAGATGCTCCCACGTCGCGTGCCAAGTCCGTGAACTCCGTGACGGCGTACACCTTGGCCTCACCGTCCTCCTCGCAGAAGGAACATGCGGAACCGTCGGCGAAGATGTCCGGCTTGCCGCCCGCGAGCATGCAAAGTGCGTCGAACTCCTCAGGGTCGTCGTTGCCGCGTGGCGTGCTGGAACTTGGCCGCCAACACCGAATTCTCGGCCCCCTTAGCGAACGCGTAAGCCGAAATCCCGTTCCTGCCCCCGTTCGGGCAGTCGCGGTACCAGTGCCGCGCCTTGCCCTTCGCGCACACGTGGTTTTGGCAGTAGGGCACGGTCGCACCGGTATCACGATGAAAAGCGACCTTCTTGGAGACGGATTTGGACCAATTCCCACCCTTGGTGAGGGGCTCGGCCGCGAAACGGGTCTTCATGCGTCTGTCTGGTTTGTCCGCGCGAGGAGTGAACCCGCGCGGTGACGGCTCGGACTGAGTGGAGGCGGCGAAGGCAGCCAATTGCCGCTTTAAGTCCACCAAGACCATCGTGCGCAAATCGGCAAGCTCGGAACCGGGATCGTCGGAGACACCAGCGCCCCCCTCCATGAAATGCGTGCCATGCGAATGCCCGTGGGCGGACGCCGTGGCGGTACCCGCCTTCACGTGCTCGGTGTAGCACTCACGCATTCATTGCTGGATGGTGAGAAGGTCGTGGGCGGCTCGTCGATCGTGAAGAAGTAGCCGTGACACCACCGGCTGGTAGAAGGTGGTGTCCAGAGCCTTGATGAAGAGGGACTTGACGTCCTCATCCAGTAGCGCCGCCCTCGTCCTCGCAGCCTTCAGCGCGGCGTTAAAATCCCCGATCGCGTCATGGGGGTCCACGCCCGCAGATATGCGAATACCCAACATGTCCGCTTGGCCCTGAAAGGGGTCACCCGTCGGGATCATGTGTGGTCGGGCGAACTCAAGCAACACACGCTTACCATCGGTTGGGAAGCTGGAGTGAGAGGAGTCCATCCAGTCTGCCGCGGGCGACATGGGGTCAACCATCAGCTCGAGCGTGGAGAACAATGAGCCGTTGGCCTCCACGCGGACGGATAGGGTTGCATCGTCCAGCAAGAAAAGGGGTGCAAACCCGATGTCCTCGGTGACAAATGCCGTCTGCAGCGTAGAAACCATCCTAGCGAAGAGGGCCGATGCGTGGGATTCAGTCCCGGAAAACCGCCCGCGCTTGTCCTCGAACAACTTCTGACGAACGGACTTGGACACTTTCATGTCGAAGTGCTCCCTCTGAAGGGTACGCACTGAAGCCAGGAACGTACTAGCTCCTGTTGAATTGGCAGCCGGCTGTGCAGCCGGCAGTGTTGCTGGAGTGGTCGCGTGTCTCGCAGCTACTGAATCAAAATTGTGGACAATGTGCGTCGGCGATTCGCCATGCTAGCGGTGGCTCGAGTGGAAGCAACCATGATGAAAAGGACCGAAGGGGCGGAGTGGGGCAATGAAACGCGAGAGATGTGGCAGTCGTGGGCGGCCAAGAAACGTGCAGGTCGTCGATACAGCAGCCGTGAGAGATCAAATAATTCCGGGAAGTCGTGTGGAGGAGGCGGCCGATACGCAACGGTGTGGGATCCAACCAGAAAACGTAAACCAGACCAACGTTAAATCCCGTAAGAAAAACAATTTCCTCTAAGCGCTGCGGCGTGCCGTAAATCAACCCATAAAATTTAGGCCATACCCGTGACTGCCGGCACTCTCACGCGCGGAGCGCCTCACTCCATCCCAGGCGTCCGAGCTTAGCCACTCATAGTGGCAATCTCGCAATGGCTAAATAAAGCGTAAGTGGGGCCAAACCTGTTAGATATATGGGTCTGCTGAATATATCTAAATAGTTGATATAAACCCTGAGTTGAGGGTTTCGGAATCAGAACGATAAGAAGTGTGATAGATAAAACGGAGGTAAACATAAATACCTAACGGTTGTTTCACGTCTACTGGTGACGGTCACTCAGCCTACTATAGGAAGTCGTGACATGTGACAGATTTGAGTGTCAGTGTGTCACATCCAGCACTCTGGTCCCCTAAAGGGCGGATAGAATTTCTTGCAAAAAACGGTGTTTTGGGGATTGTAGGCATTGTCGCGTATCGCGGACATCGATGTGCATTCACGTTATCATGTATGCTGTGTATGACCACCATGCAACTTTAAGAGCGCCATAGCATGCATCCGTGCACCATATATATTCAGATTTTCGGCATATCCAACCCAATTTTCATGATTTTGGGACATGTTAAATTTCTCCAATCTCCTATTACAACTTACATTTCGACTTTGTTGGGTGACTATCGTCATGAAAACTTAGGGATTGGTCACATGAACATATTCCCACCCGGTAGCGCACCTGTATACCGGCAAATATACCGACTATGAGCAAAAACGCCCCCCAAAACACCAAAAAAACACCCCAAAAACACTTAATTGTAAATGTTTTCCATACTTAAGGAATGATTTCCCATACTTAAGCGCAATTGAAGGCGATTGCTTCCTATTTGTGGGGATATATAGCATGTGTCATGCAAACAACCATGCAGGGGACGCTAGTGGACATTGGGCACGCGACATGCCTTCACAACTCCACCCAATTGGGCGGGATCGTCGGGTGTAAGCCTTGATTTCGTATATTTTAAGACAAAATTCAAGCTCTAAAAGGCAAGTTTTCAAGAATTGTCGTTATTGAAAATGTTGCTATGTGAGATATATGTCCTATATGGACTACCCATCCCAGTGATTAGTCATTTGCGACATACACACAGGTAGGTGCACGCGCCTTGGAATGCATATTTCGGCAAGCCTAGGGCATGTAGAACCACTTGGATGCACATTCCCACAATCGGATCCGTCCGTATACGGTACAAACCGCCCTTTAGGGGTAATGTCACCCCTCGACCTGAGGTGCCAGCTCAGCACTCCATCCGAGTCCGATAATAAAAGCCGCAACTTATTTTATTATCGCATCTTAGTCTGTGCGGATATCCTTGAGTGACCTCTGCCTCCCACACCTAAGGAGGCCGGGTAATTTTTTTGGTAAATCACCGGGACGGTAATTACCAGGTAAATTACCGGTATTACCGACCCCTCCAACCGTCTTACCTGCCATACTTAAGAAATTACCGGTAATTTACCATGGTTATACGGTATTACCATGATAAATTACCGGTAAGATCTCAATTACCGTGGATCGTACCACCTGCGTGCATGTCAGATCCGCAGATCGGCGGAGAACATTCTCTGTAAAGAGCATAGCGGTGAAAAATCACTAACGAAGTTTTCATCGTAATCATTCGCCGACATCATGGCCACGGGAGCCTCAGCTGAAGGCGGCAGCATGTCCCTTACTTCCAATGACAACGAAACGTTACACGAGGCAAACGTTGCACGAGGCAAACGTTAGGTATTTTCGTGCATATTCATTTCTGTCTGCACTTCTCTGTAGAATGCGTCGCTTTATAATGTGCGTGCATGCCATCGCATGTGCTATAGCACGCATCCCAACAATTCTAATGACCATCAGGTATCCATAGAAATCGAAAAATCAATTTTAGAATCCCGAGGCAAAAGTTAGATATTTTCGTGAATATTCATTATGTCTGCACTTCTCTGTAGAATGCGTCGCTTTATAATGTGCGTGCATGGCGTCGCATGTGCTATAGCACGCATCCCAACAATTCTAATGATCATTAGGTATCCATAGAAATCGAAAAAATCAATTTTAGAATCCCGAGGCAAAAGTTAGATATTTTCGTGAATATTCATTTCTTTCTGCACTTCTCTGTAAAATGCGTCGCTTTATAATGTGCGTGCATGGCGTCGCATGTGTTATAGCACGCATCCCAACGATTCTAATGATCATTAGGTATCCATAGAAATCGAAAAATTAAATTTTAGAGTCCCGAGGCAAAAGTTAGGTTATTTTGTGCAGGCGGTAATACTTTGGTAATACCAAGCAAAGTATTACCGGTAAATTACCCGGTATTACCAACCCCCATTTTCAAATTACCGGTAATGCGGCCTCCTTACCCACACCGCAGTGTTTACCCCGTCAGAATTATGAAAAGGGAGCTCATGATATATATATATATGCAGACATTGACAGAAAACACACGCAAAGCCGGGTGCTCGTAACGGAAATAACATAAAACTGGATAGCTAGGCTAGGAAGCAGGCTAACTAGCAAGTCACGGAACTGGGTCACGGCTACGGGTCGACACATGACACACACGGCGAGGGGTAGTGAATATACCCCAACTGGATACATTCGGAGTGAGCCTATTTAGGTTGATTGTATTCATAATATTCTTCAGTGTGATAAGAATATGATACCAAAACCTATCACCTAGGCGAAAGTCCCGAACGGTACCTAACGGCATGTGACACTGCGGTGACACACACGGGCAGCGGTACCCGCCGAGTCAGATCGGACTAAGGGTCTAGCGTCAGGGGCCTATACCGGGACTCCCGGTCAGGGCTGCCTGGGCTAATCCTAACACACCACCTCCGATATGGAAGGAGGTGTACAGCTGTCAGTGAGCAGAAAATAGCAAGATAGTCAGTGGCTCTTGGCCAGTACAGATTGAATCTACTGTGCTATTCTGATAAAACAAGTGAGCAGACTGTCAGACTGCTCCTAGAAACCTACACCTCAAAGCCAAAAGTAAACAGAGAGCAGGAATAATGCCAAGTGAAGAAGTTGTAGTCGACAGAAACGACATAAATCCAGAACAAGAAAAGTTGTTGAAGTCACAGGAGTTCTGCACACCACCATGTCGGTGTGCATCCAGAGTGAACTAGAGGTCAATCGACGGGGTCCCAATCCAGTCCAGCAGTAGCCTCGTGGAAGTCCATGCCGTAGTAGGATGAGAAGAAGCCGAAACCATAGTAGTGATCCACATCAAGCCGCCCGCCCGTGCTCATGCAAGGCCATGCCATAGTAATGAGCAATGTCGAAGCCCAAATCTCTCTGAGCCAGGTCCTGAAAGATGTCAGGGGGCTCAGGCGGCTCAAGCGGTAGCACATCGGCAGCCACAAAGAAATCCGGAGCCGGGTAGGCGCCGTCCAGTACGAGCCGGGTACGAGACGGGATCTCCCACTCGAGAGCACCACCAGGCGAAGGCATCTCCGTAGCCGATGAAGAAGCTGATGCGGCAGTAACCGTGGAGGCCAAAACCGCCACACCTGCAAAAGAAATGCAGAGCAAGGATAGAACCGCCACGGCTCCGAATGCCGGCATGCCAAAGCCGAAAGGTGGCACGCCACATCCCACAGTGGGGCGGCGTGCCGTCTTTGCCACGTGCTGCCCTGCAGCCGACGGCACCGAAATCTGAGACGCCGTGAAAGCACCTGCCGAGACGCGAGACCGCGAACCCAGCACCAAGCTGAGTGAGACTGAATCGCCGCGATCTCGTGTGACGCCGCACACTCAACCGTGGGTGGTCACGGAGTCCGCTCCACTGGCGGGGCAGGTGCAATCGTCGCAATGCCGTAGGTCCCACCGCCTATGGAACCCTCGTAGCCGTAGGCCGGGTCATCGAGGTCCGCCTCGCACTGTACCCCCACGCGTGTGTCGCCCGTACGAACGACTTAGTCCACACGTCGTCCGCACGGTGTCCAGGTGGAAGCGCCCCAAAAGACGGTCCCCGAAGAGACGGTCCCGCAGGCAGAGGAGCACTCCCCCAACCTCGAGGGCCCCTTGGCCGTAGGGGACCAGGTGAACGTCTTCGCCACCCCCCAGGCGGACGTGGGTCGTATCGGTGACGGTTACGACACTGGAAAGGCCACCAAATCTGACCTCGTCATTGGTCGGGCTACCGTCGCCGCCATCGGGCCGGGCAAATCGTTGAACGAGAAACCAATGGTTTTGCCCACCGATACTTACGAGCTCTACGTTGAGTTCGTGGTTCACCTGCCAGATAAGGGGGATGTTTACCCCGTGGAAAGGATCGTATCCCACCACATGTCCATGGTGGATGAGCTCGTGAGTGCGGAGCAACTCCGCACCGGGACGGCTGCCAAAACGATAGCGGACCTGAAGCACAACCTCCAGTCAGTTATAGTAAAGAATAATGTTATTATCTGGCAAGTCCTGCCTCCCTCCCTGCCTTCCCCTGCAACGCGTTCACATTTTTACCTTTTGCACTTACGCGAACGTCCATGTGTATATGTGTGCGTGGTGATGTTTTGCTGTCCATACGCGCGGACACCATTTATTGTGCCTGTCAGGGTTATGACCGATGACATATGTGTCATACATGTCATACGTGTCATACCATGTCATGTCATGTCATGTCATATATTATTATGACATTCGACAGTATGGTCGATCATGACTGTACAGGTCGAGTCGCGTCATACATTTATGACAGTCGTCAGTACGGTCGACGATGACTGTACATGTCGCCAGATGATTATGTCACATCATCAGGCATCCCTGTCATCGAGAGTTCGTACTCCGAACTCGAAGATGACAGAGCAAAGATACATCTTGTCGATTCTTCAAGAACCATCTTTCGCTTTAGCATGCACGGAACATGCATGCGCAGCACGAACGAACTAGTCGTTTATACAATGCTGGTCGTTCAACCTACGCCATTGGGTTGAATCTGTCAGGGTTATGACCGATGACATATGTGTCATACATGTCATACGTGTCATACCATGTCATGTCATGTCATGTCATATATTATTATGACATTCGACAGTATGGTCGATCATGACTGTACAGGTCGAGTCGTGTCATACATTTATGACAGTCGTCAGTACGGTCGACGATGACTGTACATGTCGCCAGATGATTATGTCACATCATCAGGCATCCCTGTCATCGAGAGTTCGTACTCCGAACTCGAAGATGACAGAGCAAAGATACATCTTGTCGATTCTTCAAGAACCATCTTTCGCTTTAGCATGCACGGAACATGCATGCGCAGCACGAACGAACTAGTCGTTTATACAATGCTGGTCGTTCAACCTACGTCTCGGGTTCACAACCCAATGGCGGTACCATCTAAGATGATGGGAGACGTAGGTACTTAAGTGAGGAAGCGTTGTGCTTCAGCAGCTCTAGATTCATAGACTGCACTCACAAACCCGCACATACGTTCACTTGTGTATGCTGTTCAACTGCACAGTGATTATTGATAATATTGAATATTATAACAGGGCTTGCATAGCTCAGCCCTTATCAGTGGTATTCTAAAAGTCGTCAAGGCGCGACACTCGAGAACTCAAGTGGGTGCAGTGATATACGCGTAGTATATTTAATATTGTTCGCAGGTTTGCAGGAGGGCGCATATACGACAGCGTTCGCAAATATTGAATATCTGCAGCCCGAATAATAGTTCGCATATCGACAGCGCATAATTGTGCGAGGAGATTTTCCGCAGCGCACTTGCACAACAGCTGATCGCACATATACGCGATAAGGTGTGCATATGGCATATATCGGCGCAACAATGAAATGTATACGATAAACGGTTCACGGATATATGCATGTTCGCGGATGCGATGAATTGTTGGCGGAATCGTTTCCGCGCGGTAGAATCATCAGCGCAGTATCGCAATTTTTATGATTGCACTGAATTGCTTTTATATGGCATCATACACGCATACTGCGCGATTGTCACTAAATTGCATATGGCAGCATGCGCTATGTTCGCATACTGCGCGATTGTTACTAAATTGCAGGTGGCAGCATGCGCGGTGGTCGCATACTGCGCGATGGTCACATATTTTGCAGAAGTTGATTGCAGCATGCGTGTGCCCGCATGAATCACGCTTGAAAAATATGCTGTATCATATGCTAATGAATGGCGACGACAATTCATACTTGTCATCAACAGCGCACTCGCATCAGTATACAACATACATCAGCTATTATTGCAAATCATCTCTACGCACTGTTTACAATCACTGCGTGCAATGATTTATGGCCTGTCAGCATACATACTGCTGTGAATGCATTATCATTATACTGCAGCAGATTCCAATGTTCTGATGACCACACAATACTTTTGATCATCAGCATTATACTAAGTGGCAGCACAATGATCTATGCACAACATGTGTGTGCAGATCAGCACACACACACATACAATTATTCCACTTGCAGCAATCATCAATATACAGTGCATGCACTTCTATATCATGCACACATCTTATGACTAAATGATTGCAATGTTGTAAATAGTACATACTTATTATACTTTACAGCTTGAACACGATAACAGCTGTAGTACATAGAGCACAAACATATTGCAGTGAAAGCTAGTATATATTAGAATTCATGTTGCAAAGGGTGCCTGACAATAATCATAACACCATAATTACTTTGTCGTACCCTGGTGGAGCCGAGATGCTCTCCAGGTAACACGTACATTCTATGGTGGATTATTTGAAGGAATGCTCACCTGAGCTTCATGTAAAAATTTATCATCAACTCATAATGAGATTATCATGGAATTACAACAATCCCTAAGCTATATATATCATGTTAGATATAAACAGTACGTGGTATACTGACTGTCTGCATGATTGTTAGGATATTGTGATATCCATAAAGATACTGCAAAGTGTGTGCAAACAAATACACACACACACACACTAGTACTAATCAGCAGTACTATACACTGCACAAACACTATCATTCATTATACATTGACATTCACTGACTCAGAGTGAATATATCAATAACAATGTATACAATAATGTGGATAACATCCAGTAAACACATGTGCGTACTGGATGTCAGCGATGGCGATAGTAATGGTAACAGGATTAAACAACATGTTGTAGGGCTGGATGGAGAATATCTCCAGACCCGAAGGCAGTATCAGTGCTCAATATGCAGCTGGTAACTGCTGAGCACTGCCCATGCCATATTCACTATCGCTGGAGCAACATCAAAATCTACATTGCATATGACAGTTGATGCAGAACTGATCACTCACATGCATGTACCAACTCAGATCAGCAACCATAAATGAACTGACAAAGGTTATGGACATACACACACAAACATGGTGTTGTGTAAATACTGCTCAGATTATATCTAGCAGTGTCCAGATGTATTTGAACACAAAGATATCACTTGATATACTCGTTGTGTACATTCAAATATATCTTAGGATCTGACACAACTGTGAATCCACTTGCAGTTGATTTATCTTTATGTCACCAGAGAGTGCAATAGCCTGTATGGGTTTCAATCAGAAAAACCCATATTTCATGTTCACCATACATGTTGAATTTTTGAGATATTCACTATTGTGCCATGAAAAATATCATGTGCAAAAGTGAAGAAAGTTGCAGCATTTGTTTAGCTTGCAACTCACACACACACTGAGATGTGATATATATATATATATATATATACGGCTGAAAAAGCTGTAAAATAGGTAAAAATACTCCACGCATGATTTCAAAACGAAAAATGTGTGCCCATTTTATGTGAGATTATGATTTTATACCTATTAAGGTATCAGGAAATCATAATGACACATGTCATATCTCATGTAACACCCTAGATATTAGGTGTTGAATATATATGGGTAACGCTATTGCTATGGCAATAAATCTCTCAAAATGCTGTACGTAAAACACATTTTGAAAATTTTGGATTGATTTTTTTCGATAAAATGAATGTTTATATATCAAATGTCAATCCCTGATTTATGCAGCATGTGTAACGCCCTGTAACAACCCTAAAATTAAATGTGTGTAACAGGGGTGTAACCTACCTCCTAAAAAACACTTAACGTTTATATGGGTATTAAATGCAGTTTTGCTTAAAAATCTTTGCAAAAACGTTATGCTGCTTATTTTTTACCTGTATTAGGGTTACTGATACTAAGTAACACCCTAAACACTGTATTGAGTAACAGGGCCACTGTAACGATATATGCTCTAAAATACCAGTTTTATTTCGTAAAACTTCGTATTTGGCATTAACATATCATGCTGTTGTTGACACAAACATGATTATGTATCGGGCAACAACCCAAGAACTGTGACAGATGATTCCTATAAGGAATGCATGCTATTTTGAGGTATTGGCAATTGACAACTGCCATTATATCACACACTTCCTTGAGGGGGGAAGAAGGTGGATATATATATATACTTACCTCATTATTATGTACGAACATAATACATGTATGTAAACATACCGATATACCATATATAACATATAAATCACACACACTCAGTTAGACAATTAGCTGAAGGTATTTTTTGTGCTGTGTTTTGTTCTTAGATGGTTACTATCGAAGAGGAAGAGCATGAGATTCCTGATATCAACCCAGATCATTCGACTTGGTTTTTCGACATACTTGGTTCATACGATGCATACAGTCGGTTTAAAATCCCGAAGTGGATCGCTGGTTATGCCGATACACTAACCAGATATGACCACATAGGCTATTATGACAATGTCGGTCGCATGAAACCAGATATGAGCCGGTACAAGGATCCTGCCAATGAGCCTCAGGCACCAGAAGCAGAGTATACAGCAGACAGTCCTCCGATGGTCTTTGTAGATCCAGATGCAGATACAGTACCAGCACCAGCTCCACCAGCTCCACCCAGTTTGGTTCCCAAGGTGAAAATGACACCACCTAGGGAATTCAAATCAGGACAGGACGCAGAGGTCTGGTTGGATACAGTGGACAGATATTTCCAGTTCACTTATCCAGGTGTCAATGATAAGGATTTGATCACAGTGTTTCTTACTCTCATACAGAATAACGACAGACACTATTTCCAAGTCTTGGCACAACAACCATATGCCACTTATGAGATGGTCAGACAGACGTTCCTCAGACAATTTGGTAATCCTCATAAGAGATCAGTAGCCAAGAAACACCTAATGGCACTGACTCAAGGAACCCAAACCTTTGCAGATTATTTGCGCACATTTACATCACTGGCTTCTTTAGCAGCAGTTGATTTAAATGATGTGCTAATAGAAGACAGATTCGTCACCAGTATGGATTCTGATCTCCGCAGACAGTTCCAGCTCAGATACCTGACAGAAGAGCAGAGGAACAATATGTCGTGGCAAGAAACCACACAGATATTGCTTGATTTGAACTACGTCATTCACTCAAAGCAATCGGAAACCCTTCACTATCGGGGTCAGAAGGAGCAGTCATCTGGAGGTCCATCCAAGAAGGATAGGGACAGAGGACGTGGCCAGAAGCCATATGACAGAACCAACAGAAATCGGAATTGGAATCAGAGTGGCAGCCAGAACTCCAATCAGAATCGGAACAAAGGAAAAGGTGGTAAAGGCAAGGACAAAGGAAAAGGAAAAGGAAAATCACAGAATGATAAGACCTGCAATCGTTGTGGTCGTGTTGGTCACATCGAGAAGGATTGTTTTGCCACCAGGACCAATGATGGAAAAGAGATCAAGGGTAAGCCACCAGCTCAGAATCCTTTTCAGAATCAGAGACAGCCACAGAAGAATCAGGGTGCTAAGGATGGGTCTGGCAAACTCATTAATACGATCAACACCTTGGTCAAGGAACTGAAGAGTCAGCACAGCATCAATGCAGCAGTTGCAACTCCAGATCCAGTTCCATCAGCTCCAGCTCCTCAGGGAAACTCTCCGGGTACTGCGCAGGTACCGGTGATGAGAGCACCCCGAGGGTAGATCAGCCAGAAAGTGCCA
>LGRX02014038.1:0-68885 GCA_001247695.2 Cymbomonas tetramitiformis
TCGTATCCAAGGAAGCAGCGTCCCTTGCGTAGGGCCGCTACCCCCGCGCTGCCGGACCCCATGAATGGGTCCATCACCACCTGCCCACCAGAAGAGGTGTACCTTTCCACCAAGAACTCCCCCAATTCCACACTCTTCTGTCCCACCACCAGGGTCTTCCCAAGCTCGTGGCAGGGTCCTTTCAACGCGGCACAACCAGCAACGTGACAGTTATGCTTGAATGTGCCGGTAGAATGCAAGGCCTGGAAGGGAAGGGCATATTCCTGGAACTCCTCCATGGCTTCGTCACAAATGGTTTTCACCGCATCAGAAGTCTTCTTGGTTGACCAGTTCTCCGCGGCTCCATGGGCCTTGACGTTGTCCTCAATGGTCTTCTCCAAGGCTTGGTACTCAGTCACCGACAAAGGGCCCAGAACATTTCCACAAAAGAAATTGGTTAGAGTTTTCACTCCAGCAAGTTCCACAAGATCTGGTGCGCGGGCCACCACCGCCTTCCTGTAGTCTAGCTTTGGCTTGTTCAGCGAGCGTGCCAGTGTCGTGTACAGGTGCCCCGAAGCAACCGGTGTGTTCCCTCGGACCTCCGTCTGCCGTACTCCATCCAACAACACAAAGCCCGGCATGTTCTTGTACACCTGTTCAAACAACAACGTCCAAATGTGATCCGGGGTTAAGTTCATATTCATTCAATCAGGAAAATGACCAAGGTACCTTCAGACGGTTCTTCGTGGCCTCGTGGTTGATGTTGTTGATTGCCGTGATGTCCCCCATTGCAAACACAATGGCTTCACCATCAGCCTTCCCCAAGTCATGCTTTTTACTTTATTCCTCCGGCAATGCCGCGTTGAAGTCGTAGATCGTGCTTATTGCACGCAGGGCCGCACCCCAATCAACAGCCGTGTTGTACCCGGTGTCCTTCTCGTCACCCCACGGCACGTCCGTGATGACCGCCGCGATCCCAACTCCCTCCATCAAGGTGGCATGCAAGTCCTTGCCAATCTCCTCGTACGTTCCTAAAACCAACGTAAGTAAGGGAATGCCTGTGTGTGGAAACCTTTGTAAGTCCGCGAACGCACTTCACCGAAACCCTGACCACTATAGCTGCAAGGGGTGAAGTTCTTACCTGCTCCAATTATAGCACGGGATGTCAGTACGATGGGGTCTTGCACCGCTCCCGCCAGCTTGTGTTTGCGCAGTCGGAACATCACCTTCGGGTCGTCTGTCTTCTTCTTCTTAGCTGCCTGTCCTCTGGCCGCTTTCGCAATTTCATTTGAAGCGCGGACTACAACATGCACGATGTAATCCTTCTCGTACTCCAAAGACGACCATCGCTCGGCGATGAAACTCATGAGTTCTTCCGACTCATCAAAGAATGGCTCCGTGCCATTACGCAATGCACCACCCAGGGGCAACACCTTGTTCAATGTCACGCTGGTGAGGTCTAGTGGCTCGGGAGCAACTTCCTCTTCCGTTTCCTTCTCCTCCACTACTGCCTCCTGCTTCCGCTCTTTCTCCGCACGTACCTCTGCGGCCTTCTCCTCCAGTTTCCTTTGCAATCTCTCTGCCACCTCCTTGTCATGGGCTTCCTTTTCCTCGAGTTGAGCTGCGATCTCATCCATCTTGTTTCTGCAAACACTTAACCGTGTATAAGTGAGGTGGGTGCTGGGGTTACCTTTTAAATATAAAACCCAACAACACTCACCGTTCATCCTTGAACTCTTGGTTCCTTTTCTCCTGCCTGGTGAGTGCCTCCGCGCGAGCCTCAAACTCCTCAAGCTTCTTACGATCTTCATTCCTTTTCAGTCGGGCCTCTCGGTCCTCTTCCTCTTCGTCTGAGAGACTGAAGTCATCGAGTTCCATCTCCATGTCAGATCCACTCTCCGGGGCAGCCTCAGACTCGCCCTGCTCCTCCTCGCCTTCCGAAAGGGTGTTCGTCTCGACACTCACCTCCTTCCAACGGCAGTGGTCAATGTACCTCTTCACCGCCTTCTTGATGAAAAGGTCCTCCTTCCCACCAAGCCGGCCCGTGTTTGCAGCCGAAGGTGGCTTCAGGTTGTCCGCCTGAAATTAAAAGAATATTTTTAATGGTTGACAAAAGAATGGTGAACTAATCCTCAAACAGCTATACGTACCTCTCCCAACAGAACACTGTCCAGTTTGCCTGCGTGCAAGCTATCGATCCATTGGGTCGCCTTCTCCGTGTCCATGACCTTTCCACCCATGGCATGGATGTGTGCCACCGTACTGGTCCTCATCCAGAATGCAGTACAGCAATCCGTAAAGGATCTAGGAGACGTGATGACCCGAGAAGGCTTTGGTGAGCCCTCCACCGCCTTCAGTTTCTTGCTGTCCGTGATCTTCCTCACACCGCCTCCCACAGTGTTCTCCACGAAAGGTAAGCTCTTTTTGCACTCCTCGAAAACAAGAAGTTGCTGGGCCGGGGTGAGCCTCTCCAACTCCTTGTTAGAGTACAACGAGTCAAAATTAAGGCAACACCCTTTACCAAGAGCGTTGCAGCAGAGGCGGATGATTTCCTCGATCTTCGGCTTGTCATGCAGGTACTCCTGAATCTTCAAAAGCCGAGTGAAGAATCGTTGATCAAACTCCGGGCTCTGGTACTGAGCCAGAAGGTCGGTGGACTTGACCTTCTTTTTGGTGGACTTTTGAAAGGCCAGGATGTTCCACCTGCATCAAAAATAAAACTGAGTACCAAGAGTTGAAAAATAAAAAGCTAACAGAAGACTTAAAATATCTTACTTGAACATTGAGTAGTCCTGGAAAAAAGTCCTCGCCTTTGACCCGGAATCATTCACAGAGATCTTAGCAACGGCCAACGTTGTAATCTCATCCAGAGTAAGAAGCTCGTCCAAAATGGTAGCATCGTGTGTCTGAAACATCTTTTCCCCCGCGTTGACTTCTTTACGACGGAGCTGGCATCCATTGTTGAAAGCGTGTTCGTAAAAAGCGTGACGGCCATGGCCGTCGATGCAAACATATTTAAAGCTGAAAGGCAAACATAATTTTCAATAAAAATACATGTTAAAAGTCTTAAAACCCCCTGTCTAAAATGCTACGCCTACGTCTAGTAATTTCTCTGTTGATCCTAATTCTTTCAGCTTCTCGGTTCATTGCACGTCTTCTTTGAAAGGCGCGCACGCCGCTAAACAAATCTCTGCAACAAATTAAAAGACAACAAAGAAAACTTTAGGAGCACACAATCAGTAAATAAAACTCCATGCAAGTTCAGACTTCTGCCATTAATGTTAAAACAGGCGGGATCAACTGTTTTTCCAGGAAATATTGCTGCATCGGCTGACTTTTGACATTAATGTCAGAACAGGCGAGATCAACTGTTTTCCCAGGAAATATTGCTGCATCGGCTGACTTTTGACATTAATGTTAAAACAGGCGGGATCAACTCTTTTTCCAGTGATTCTTGCTGTTTCTTCTGACTTTTGACATTAATGTCAAAACAGGCGGGAACAACTCTTTTTCCAAGAAGAGTTTAGGACTTTACCTTTTAGGGATGTGAGCGTAGTGCTCCGGCCTCTCAGCGGGAAGCTTTGCCCACAGCATGGGCGGCTCGTCACGCAGTTTCCCATGCTGCGCGTAGGACTCCTTGACGGCCTCCCCGTCGTTTTCGTCTCCGCGAGGGTTGTCTCCGAACCAGCAGTCGGAGAGCTTCGCTTCTTTTTTTAATTCTACCAAGTGAGTCTCGAAGATCTCTTGGTAGTTGTGCCTAACCTTGCTGCGTTCGGGCGCTGGACCCCTAGGAGTTGCCGGTTTTTTAGACTTAGGTCCCATCTTCTTTGAATAGTTTTGAAAAGTTAGAATCAAACGGCTCAAAGTTAAGTGGTGCCCCGCAAAAAAGGTTCTTAAACTTACAGTATTTCTTCAAGGTGCCGCCTTTTTTGGGTTTGTTGACTTGTGACACTTGCCGGCCTTACGCGCGACAGCTGTCCGTGATTTTTTTTTTCGCGTGCGCGTTTTACCGCGGTGTGACAGACATTGATAAAATTTGACAGACGCGTAGAGTGTAACAGTACTCTTGCCTTGTCACAGGTCAACTGCCCTGTGACAGTTCAGTTCTTGTCTTGTGAAAAGTTCACACCCTTGAAGTTTCTGCGCCGCTTTTGAATTATTTTGTTTATTCGTTACGCAAGGAAAAATATGTAACAAAATAAATGTCGTCGCAATTTTTTAACGTCGTGTACAACGACGACGGGGAAGAAACTGTCAGTGAAGTCCCTCTTGTTTTTGCAAAAGGCGACCCTTACGTTGTTGGGGAGGTGCTGCGTAAAGTTTTTAAGGTCAAAGATGATCAGAGTTACACCCTGATGAACATGAACACTGACGAAATATTTCAAAGTGTTGAGTTGTTACCAGTCGTCCCTGAGCATCTTTACCAAATATTCATCGAGTGTTCGGACCCCGAGGAAGAAATTCCTGCTTTGGTTGACTCTGACTCCGAGTCCGACTCTGACTCAGAAGACTTGTTAATTACCGGTGAGAGCTCCAGAGCCAGCTTCTCTCCGCAACATCAAAAGTCTGATGCTGCCAGCAACAACAACCCTTCAGGGGAAATAACGTGGCCGGAGGGCGTCACACTTACCAGTAAAGTGCCTATCGACGTCGACGGTTCAAAAGTCTTCGCAACCCATTTCACTGGAGAGCTCACTGGCACAAGGAAAGGTACCCCTTTACTACAACTTGACTTCTTCGTCACAAACCGCACCTGGTCCGCATGTGGTAACACTACTTGGAAGTCGCTAAGTGACGTTTACGGCAAGCAGAACGTTTCAGCTCGCTCAATGCACTGCCTTGGTGAATATGTCTGTAAAGTGGAGGACTGCGTGTTTTTCAAAGTTGGTGGCAAACACTTCGTGAAGCGCCTTGTGAAGCGACCAACGTCAAGCACACAGGAAGACTTTCTTGGACACAAGGTGAATACTCTCTTTCGTTCCCTAAAACCTTTGTCTCAAAGGTACTATTTGGCATTTTTTTACCTAACCCTTTCTTCGGGCTTGTACAGGTTCTTGGTCCGGTTTGCCCCAAGTGCCAAGTCCCAACAGAATATATTCCTTGTTCAGCTCGTTGCACGGCTGCACGCGTGGAGCTGGAAGCTGGTGGAGGGTGTCTTCTTTTTTTCGAGCACAAGGGTGTACACGCTTGTTCTCCTGTGCAGAAAAAAGGAAAGGCGATTCTTTCACCCGACACGCAGGAAGCGATTGCGAAAGCGGTGCCATCATTTGGTAACGCTAGTGCAGAGAGGCTAAAAGCTGCAGCAACGATGGAAGCCTTCACGAAGATGCTTTCTACCGACGAAGGAAGCTTGGAGGACGTGTTCCGAGTTGCAAAGGAGGTTCAAGACGTCCGGGCGGTCAGAGCTGAAGTTAACACGGCTAAGGCGAAGTCTGGCAACCGCACGATGCAGAAGGACGCGGACGTCGAGTGGGGTGAACTGGATCGGGCTTTAAAGAAGAAAGGGCTCCGGGTCTTTCATTTCGACCGTCACCCCCTGAAGTTCTTCATGTCTCCTTTGGACATTCCGTGGTCTCCTGCGGAGATCATGTTGTTGATGGACAGACGCATTGGAAAACCTCCATTCAACAGGGCACCTGCATATTCTGATGCCGGCCACAGTTGTGTGGCAACTTCTTGCATTGAGCAGGTATATTTGTTTTTGTGAGTTACTACTGCACGCGACCCATTCAAAGACGAACACTTTTGGCTGAGGATATTGTTTTTCTCAACAGATGTGCACGGTGATCCACGGTATTGGTATACTGAAGCTGGCTACTTTTCCTTTACCGGGTGGAGAACGGGGGGAGGACGAACAGAAGATGTGGGAAGGTTGTGACCATGTGATTGCGGTGCGGGCAAAGGAAGACATCGAGGGAACACTCTTGCCCAAGGACGCCTGCTCGAAAGAGTTCAACGGCGGTACCCCGAAGTTTCGCCCGTTCTGTATAGTTCGGGACAGCGGAGGGGGAGGGTGGGCCGGCGCACGGCTACATTTCAACAAGCACCTACCGGTGAAGGAACGGCGTGCGGTAACCATCACGAACGAGGAGGGCGAGGAGATCGAGAAGGACTGTGAGCTTCATGTGGCGAAGGCAGTGGGTGTGCACTGCAAGTGGCTAACCGACGACTTCCAGGAAGACCAGTTCATTCGCCTGGTCTACGCCTGGCTGCACGCGCTAGCCCCACGAAAGGTATTGGTCCCGCCCTGTAAAACCTTCATCAACCTGCTTTTAGCTCGCCAACCCTGACGTGTCTTGGTGTTGAGCAGGTGATGGATAGTCGTAAAGCGTTGGTCTTGTTCATCGAGCAACAGTCCCGGAAGGACGTGGAGGACAATTTGACCCAGTTCATGGCCTTCTACGAACGTGAAGCACAACGATGCATGCACTTCTTCAAGAACAAGGGCGCAAACCTGGCCGAGCCTTTGATTGGACGTGACAAGAAGATTTTCGGGGAGATTGTCTCAATGTCGGAGTTCTTTTCGGTGACTTGTGTCAGCTTCATCCAACAGAGTCACAAGCTGCAGTACATGCTACAAGGAGGTCACGAGTCAAGGGAACACGGGCGTACAGGTGCACTGTACCAAGAGCGCCGGGAACAGTTCGAAGCTGCTCGTAGGGGACGCCACTTCAGCTATGATGTTTTGGAAGAGTTCCGAGAGACTTACTTGGACAAACCAGCGGACACCTCGGAGACGCGCAACCACCGACCGGACACACAGCGCAGGTTTCCAAAGAAGAGGCGTCTGACCGTGGACTTGACCGACGCGGAGCCATGCATTCGGATGGCTCGTAAGATTCCAGAGAGCGGTGAGTGGGAATGGTCGGTGGATGCTGACCGCAACAACAATGCTGCCGATCGGTCCTGGATAGTTTCTTCCCGGATGAACAAGGAGCTTGTGACGGAGTACTTGATGGAGGCCCACATTCACTCGACGGACCGACTGGGGGCACGCATGTCTGTTGGCACACTTGGGGAAGTACGGTACATGCTGAAAACAACGAAAGGCCAGGCCAAAGTGTTGGCCGACCTGTTTTTGGGGGAGACCAAGCTGAAGGTGCTGCAAGTGGGGGCACCCACCCCACGCCTTACCAGGTTCAACGTGGTGAATGGCATCCTTGATCGAAGCTTCACGGTTGCGGCACAGGGGGGTGCTGGGCACCAAGTGGTTTTTGGGTACCTGGAGGCCGCACGTGACATCCACTTTGGGGAGAGGGGGGCCTCCCAAGTACGAAGTCAACGCATCTCTTGCAGCTGCAAGGCTTGGACTAACTTAATGGGCAGGAACGCCCGCAGTTCGGCGGTACATTGGTGCGTGCACATCTGTTTCGTGCTGAAGGAAGCCGGATTCTCTCCGGGACATGCCTTTTACATTCAGGCAGGCTTCACGAACAATGAAGTGCAGTACATTCTGGAAGAGCTTGCTAACGTCAAGATTACCCCCACACCTGAGGTGGGTGCTGGTGGCAGGGGATTGCAACAAGGCCAGTGGATGCTGGTACCGGGTTCAGGTCGGCAGGCATCTTGTGCTGCGGCACTGAACGTGCAGCAAGGCTGTGCCACACAGAAAGCACGTGCAAAAAACGAAGGCAGGAGTGTGAAGCAACCGGTGCTGGATGCCGACGCGCCTAGGGTGGCGGTGCAAGGGAGGCGGGAGGTGAATGGCAACTGGCACGATGCCAAGTTTCAGTTCTGCGTGACACATGCTTGCTGCACCCGTGTAATGCCCCGGTACGTGCAAATAGCACCTAAGCCGACGGACATCCAAGTGCACCCGGATGTGGAGTTGACCGCGGAGTTGCTAAGGAAGTCCGGCGCGTTGACCTTCCGGGAATGAGAAGCTCAGCAACAAATGGCAAAGTGTAAGCGGGAAGGTCCCAAAGGATGGAGAGCTGTAGAACTCAGCTTTTGCCGCAGCACGTGGTGGCCACAAGCAAGGAGCCGCGGCATAATGATGTGATTGTGTTACTCGAGGGGAAAGTCTTGCATGAGTCGAGAAGGGGCAGCTCCGCTGCGTTAGTATTGAGGTGTAAGAATTGCCTTAGGAATGTTCCGTGCGAGTCGAGAAGGGGCAGCTTTGCTGCGTTAGTATTGAGGTACTGAAATTGCCAAACTGAGTTGGTCCATTGTAATTTTGTTGTAAGCCGGCTATTTTCCTTGAATACCTGTACCAACAATCTTGGTTGAAGCCTAAAGTAGAAATAACCCGCAATTTGTATGCGTTGTGACTTAAAAAATTGATTATATGGCTTGTATTAAAACGCAAGAATCCGAGCACAAAATTATGCTCTATATTATGAATTATCACATCTACCCTTCCACAAAAAAAGCATGAATACAAAGCACAATTTCCCTTGTGAAACTGGAGAAATCAGCACAATATGAAGGGGTCGTTTTGACGGGTTTGTAGAAAAAAACGACGAAATTCCGAAAATTTTACCTCGTAACCTCGTCAGATGTGTAAAATGGCGCGGGGGCATTGGCGTAAATGAGGTAGCATTGAGCTACAGCAGCACTTCTGGAGAAGAGTCTGCACTCATACCCACACATACGCTGCGCGTGCTGTTAACGTTCAATAATAGCCGCGCCATATATCATATATCATATCGCTTGCATAGCGATCCTTAAGAGATATGATATCGGGGGGCTATACAGTTTAAAGCCGTATTTACACTTTACAGGGTGTTCATGGAAGCCATGAGGGAATGTTCCAAGGTACCCTCCTTTAAGCTCTTTCACAGGTTGCTATGCATCCTACCACATGCACTAAAACACCTTTCTACACCCGCCGAGCTAGCAGGCACCCCCCAAAACTGGCGCACCATCTTACTTATGTTGATATGCAATTGGCTCCCAGGTGTCAGCTGAGTCGTCCAGTCCCTCCCAGTTGACAAGCCACTATAATTTGCCGTAGGAGGTCCTCTCGTCCTTCACCTCTCGCACTACGTATTCTACGTTGTCGCTGCCGTTAATGTAAAATGGTGTTTTTTGGGTACGCCGCTTGACCTTCCCCTTACCCTGCGCGACAAGGGTGCATCCGACGGGGTTTTTTCGTTTGTATCGCCCCATTTTCGATTGTGTGCGCAGAATAGTGTCGAGCGGTGTGGGATCAAGCTGAAAATATATTCAAAATAATGAGAAGTCTGAGAGGTGGGTTTCATTCAAAAGTTCAAATCGGTGTGCATCGATCCTTGGACTTTGGATTTTGGATGTTGGAGATGATAAGTCACATCATCTGTCATTTATTCAAGGAAAGACTTGAATGACACCTGTAATCGAGAGTTCGTATGTCGAACTCGAAGATGGCGAAGCAAGATACAATCTTGAAGTACCAAACGGTTCGGAGAAGAAATCATCTTCGCTTCTAGCATGTGCGGAACAAGCATGCGGGTATCATAGGGCGAACGCATCATTCGTTCTGCCGATACCAGTCGTTCAACCAATGTCTCGGGTTCACAACCCAATGGCGGTACCATCTATGCGATGGGAGACATTCGGTATAGATGAGCTAGCGTTGTGCTAGAGCAGTATCTTCTGTCAGAAGTCTGCACCCATCCCCGCTAATAATTTGCACGTGTGTTACCGTCCCATAACACCGTACTTTCTATTATATCATATGATATACTAAGGGCTCGCATATCAGCCCGTATCAGATGGTATTCTCGTCCAGGCACGAGAAACGAGAACTCAAGTGTGAGTGCAGCGCGTAGATATCAATAATTTTGTGTTTACAGGTTGCGGAGCGCAAAGCATATCCGGCGACGCAGTCGAATAAATACGAATATTTGATATACTGCACATACCGCTGCAAAAGCGAAGAAAGTGCGCGAGGATAATCGTCGCATTCGCAGGATCGTACATACAGCTGACCGTCGTATACACTGTGCGAAAAGGTGTGCATGAGGCATACGAATGCTCTGTGGTCACATATGCGCACAGAAGCGATTTGCAGCTGTAAGAAATGTATGCGCGGCAATCATATGTGCGCGCAGAAGCGATTCGCAGTCAGAAGTATGCGCGGCGATCATATGCACGCGCAGAAGCTATTCGCAGCTGTAAAAATTACGCAGTATAAGATGCGAGCACAGAAAACATCAGCGGATTTATGATCCGCGCACAAGTCAGCACTCGTATCATGTGCTGAGAATATGGCGACAATATGTGCTCTTCATCAACAGCGCTCGCGATTGCATAAAATCACTTGCAGCGCACGACAATCATCTTGCAGTTTTACGATGACGATGTCAAAATAGTTGCAACGATCATCTGTGCATCACATGCTCGCGTCAATATCCTCTGCAAAATATTTGTATACTCGCAGGGATACTTATGGATGGACGCATGATGACCATATTGCAGCATTCCACACTATACCTTGATGACTGCAGAGATATTTCAAATTATTCACTGTCAGAATTTGTATACTTATTTGCAATCAAGAGTTTGAACTGCATGAATGTTGTGTACATCTTCATGACAGATCATGAATACTTAGCAGCAATATAGTGTGCAAGATATGTGTGTACGGAGATTGCAATGATTGCAGCACACACACACATGTACATATACTCCACTTGCAGCATTCACCAACATGCAGCATATAATGAGTACATGCAGCATTACACCACATATACATTATATACTGAGTGACTGCAACACTGTGAATTGTGCATGCATCACCAATACAACTTGATCACGATACCAGCTGTAGTATATATACCAGTTTGATCACGCTAACAACTGGAACACTAGCATCATATTACAATATATTGAACATTGCACAAGCATATTGCAGTGCATGCTAAGTTATATTAGAACCCATGTTAGCATAAGGTGCCTGAAAGTAATCTCAACACCATAATTAGCTCGTCATGTCCCGGTGGAGCCGAGATGCTCTTCGGATCACATGCACGTTCTATGGTGGATTACTGGATGGAATGCACACCAGAGCTACATGTAAAATAAACAAGCAACTCATTATTGTGAATGAGATTATAACAGGATTACAATAACTCCTAACCTGATATATATCATGCTAGATTCATTCAGTACATGGTATGCTGATCACCATCCTGCATGATAAACTATCTGGGAATATTGTAATACCAGAAGTCACCTTCCTGTAAGTGTGTAAAGTGAACACACACACACTTACAAAGTACTAATCAACAAGTACTGCACATTGCACACACACTGACATTACTGTATATGATGACATTCACTGACTCAGAGTGAATTGATCAACTATAATGTCCATTATGTGCATGATAATATAGATACCATTCCACAAACACATGTGCGTGTGGAATGTCAGAGATGGCGATAGATATGGGAGCAGGATAAAACAACATGCTGTAGGGCTGGATGGAGATATCTCCAGACCCGAAGGCAGAATACTGTGCTCATTATAACAGCTGGTAACTGTTGAGCACAGTCCATCCACTCTCACATATCGCTGGAGCAACAACAACCACTATACTGCATTCTGACAATTGACTCAGTATTGATCAGCACAAAAGCATGTACCTAATCAGATCAGTACATATATATATTGAGCTGACATAGGTTGTTGTGGACACACACACATAATTATACATGTGTTGTGCTAAACTGCTTAGATTATTATCAAGCTGTGTCCTGATATGTTTGGAATTTAGAGATATCATTTTGATATACTCTTAGTGCACAGTTATATGCCCAAACATATCATAGGTTGATAAGTTATCACTAAAGTGGTTAATCCGCTTATAGTTGGTACACCTAATATATCATCAGGAAGTGCATCAACTTCCATGGGTTTCAAATCAGCAAAACCCATATTTATGATCAACCACAGATGTTGACATTCAGAGATATTCACTATTATGCCATGAAAATTATCATGTGCAAAAGTGAAGTAAGTTGCAGTACTTCTGTACTTGCAGCTTCCACACACACTGAGATATATTACTATGGTAATACAATAAATGGCCGAAAAATGGGCAAAATGGGTGAAAATCGTTGGCGATAAATTTCAAAATTGAAATTTCGACCCCATTTTATTTGAGATTATGATTTTATACCTAATAAGGTATCAGAAAAACATAATGACCATCGTCATATCTCGTGTAACACCCTAGATATTAGGTGTGTAATATATAGGGGTGTACATATTGGCTGTAACGAAATGCGTAAAAATGCTCCACGCATGATTTCAAAATGAAAAAGTCGAGTTGATTTTTTTTGCTTACCCGATTATTCAGCTATCAACAAATAATCCCTGATTTATGCAGCACTTGTAACACCTTGTAACACCCTAAAAACTAAATGTGTGTGTTAGGGGTGTAACATACCTCTAAAAAACCACATGACACACAGTGAAAAATTAAATGCAGTTTTGCTTAAATATGTTTGCAAAATATTTATACTGCTTTAATTTAACCTATTTTAGGGTTACTGATGCCAAATAACACCCTAACATCACTGTGGGGGATAAGGGTCACTGTAACGTAACATACCCTAAATGCCACCTAAATAATAGGAAACACTTCGTGTTTGGCATATTTGTCATGCTGAAATCAGCACGGACATGACAATATTTCGGGCAACAACCCAAGAACTGTTGGGCAACAACCCTAAAACTGTATAAGCTGCTTCCTACAAGGACTGCAAGCTATAAGCTATAAGCTGTAAGCTGTAAGCTATGAGGTATATAGGCAACTAACTGCCTATGTGTTCACACTTCCTCGAGGGGGGAAGAAGGTGGATAGGATCACACACATATCCATTTTATATTCCGATCTGGTGATTACTGATGGATTGCTTTTGATAAAACCACTGCATCCACAAGTAACGTTGAAATCTGTACAACGTTAAATCCACCATCACTAACAAAGTGTAAAATCGGATGGGAAATTACATCCCAATGACTATAAGTTGACTCTTGCTCAGCATTTACATCCTCGAGTAAGTTCGGAATGCTGAACTATATACATAACATATAACCTGATACCATGCTTAATTGCATATCCTGGATCAGAAGATGATAGTTATATAATGTATATATATATATATCCCACCTGATACACTTTGGCACTATAGCCGTACATAAGAGTGGGAAGGACAAGTGCATCGCTGTAAGACTGGTTGATATAGTCCCAATACTGAAGGCAGAAGTGGCACCTGAATAACAGCTGATAACTGTTGGGAGACCACCATGCAAGACCTTCCAAGCGTAATTCCTTTGTCCTAAGATGCAAGTGAATTGTTCATAATATGTTGACATCACATAAAAGCATTCTGATAAAAACCCTATATATCCATGTGAGTTGTCATTACTACAAATGACACGTGGGTTTTGAATCGTCGAATGAGTATAACTCCGATGAATTCATTAGTACAGGATAGCTGTTGAGATTATTACTCCGGCTGGATTGCAATCATTCACAATCCCTGTACATTCCGGTGACATATTTTGCACTGGACTGATCACCACGTTTGCTATAATCAGTGGTATATAAGTCACCAGAGAAAGCATTGCAATCAGCACAATGCTGTCTAGACTCACAAAGATGAGTAACAGATATTCTCAGATGTAATAAATAGAGGCACAATGTGACCTACGCTAAAATCGCGTATGCTCGGGCACTGTATTGTGACCTGCGCTGAGATCGCGTATGCATGGACACAATATTACTCGTGCCAATGACGTGGACCCAATTCATACAACCTCCGGTACAAGCGGACAAGGTTGACTGCCACGACATCACATCTGAAATCAATAAATCACTCAGAGAGAAGGTGTGACATCAGTACAACACCATTATACACATAGTCATGAGGATTTTAAAGAAGACACAGTCTCTCCGATATTGACAAACATGGTGCATATATTACCATGCTCTCTAATCACATATCTGATATCCCACAGCATACGATGTTGGTAATAGCAAACCACTTCGCCGCTGGAGGGTAGTGTTGTATATATACAGCACATGCTTGGGCACTATATGACCCACGCTGATGACGTGGATTCGGGCTGCATCCCAATAACTGCAATGCACCTTCGGTGCAATGGGCTGCAACCCGAGAACTGCTATCCAGCTTCATAGAAAGCTTCCACGTCATCACATAGAGGTCGGACCTCTGTTGTATTTAAACGGCGCTTGACAACCGCCTAGCAATACACTTCCTTGAGGGGGGAAGATGATAAGCTAAAAATACAACCAAAAACCAAATAAATAATAAAAACAAATAATAAAACAATTAAGTTGCATCATCGTTTTTGTTTTGGTAAGCCTGACTATATACAGTCAAACCATGCAGAACTCCATGAAGTTGACACATATATGTATCAAACATTTCTAAGGTCATCAGCCATGACATACATATTATGAGCTTGATTTTGAAGACCTAGACATTGTATACCTCTGGTCTAGTGTGTGTATGATTAATCCTTTCTGGCTCACCCGATATTCCCTGATATTCCAAGGTAGTAGCCTTACAGATTCCATCAATTTTCATCAATTTTCATCAATTTTCATCAATTTTTCATATCTTTCACATATATGACCAATATTCTCACAAATAAGCATATCAAGGACCGAGCACATCGAAGATGTGCGAGCGTCCTTACGGAAAACTCGTCAGAGTTTTCCATTCTAAAAGTCTGTATCAAAATTTAGTTAAAATTTACGGTTCAATGTGATTTAAACATTAACTAAAAATTGTTCGAAAAAAGTTACGAAAATGAAAAAAATTCCTGTCATTCCGTTTCGTTTCGTTTTAATTTATCTTAATTTGATCTTTATTTTAATTTGATCTTTTTCACAGGTTTAGGTTTATCTATAGTTTTCGGTTTTAAAGGATTTCCAGTTTGACCTTGTGAAGGTCGCGATTTACAACCACAGCCACAATCTTTACCGAACATTTTGATTATATACTATCAATTGATATTTTTATTTTTCAAAGTCTCTAAAATACATGCATACAAACTTTCATAAATCTTGCGTTCAGTCCTTTCATTAAAAAACGGTAAATCAACTTTGTCATTGAGTACATCGATAAACAACTCATAAAATCTTGAATCTTCAAGCATGTCAATCATACTCTTAAATGATAATACTTTCAATTCATCCATCGTTCTATATATATATAAAATCATTATTTTTTTCAATTTCCTTTTAGTTCCCATCCAATAATCGTTTTCAGAAGCGTGTCGTCTTTCGCGTATATTGCGTCTATTATTAACACGAGTAACCATATTTTGATTTGGTTTCAATCTTTCATCGGTCATATTTATCGCTTTTAATACATCTTTGTAGTTTGCGAAATACTCATCATTCCTTATAGGTGATACATTGTTCAGTTTCAAAGTTTTTTTAACTTCAGATTCATAATTAGTCACCAATTTGATTGGATCTTTCCCATTCAACGAAAAGTAGCTACCGACTTGTGCTTGTGTGAAGATTTTAACATATAATATAAAAAAGGAATTACCATACGCTGTATAATAATCGTTTAATCTTTTTTTTAAGGAATTTTCTGTTCTACCGAGTTTAACATACGTTGATGGTTGCCCGCAACCTTTTGGAATCTCTATTACATAGAAAGCGTGTTTAAATTTGTTTTTGTTATAAAATGAAGTCTCATTATCTTTATCCGCTTTTATAAATAAATCATATCGTTTACGTTCATTATAAGTAGCATAACCAATTCTTGAGTTCATTGTTATTTATATAATTTACCATAGAATTTTATTTGCGAAATAACCAGGACTTTGAATTATATTTAAATCTTTCTTGTGTCTAATTCTATACAGTCTACGCCTTTCATTTGCATATTCTATCCCATTATTTTCCAAAATATAAGTTGGATAATCCTTATATCTGATATCACCAATTGATGCAAGTTTTTTATTGTTTTTATCGAAGACATCAATCTTTTTGTTTTTGACAGTACTCGGTTTGATTGTAACATTCAACTTTTTAGCTTGGTTATATGAATATTGTGTAATCTTGTACATGACTTTTACTATAATGTTATATTTTCTTTCTTGTCATTCTCCATTTCATCTTTTGACATTAAGTTTCGTTTACAATTGATACATAAACATTCGATATCCGTACACCTCGAACGTCGAATATTATAAGATATTGCGTGAATCAATAAAATCGCAACGTTACAAAGTGAAATAATATCACAAATTTCCATTTTTATACTATAAACTTACATATTATTATCAAGGTCCCGTGTATGTATAAATTCCATTGGGTACAAAATCTACATTGTGTGTTAAAGGAGTTTGGAAATATATTTTTGATGCTGCTTTGCCTCCTAAGTTCCCAGACTCGTGAGATGAGATTACTCTTGTGTTACCATTTACGTCAACAATAGTCCCACTATCTTCTATTGAGTAAACATATTCTTCATTAGTCAAAGATATCGTATTCCCATCTGAGTCTACTATGTAAAACCATTGATATGTTGAATCTCCCCACTCAGGGTGACTTCTTAGTTGTAACGTAACAACAGGTATTGCTTCTACAAAAATCGTGTGGGAGTTTACGGTATCGCTCGATACAAAGTTATCCAAACTGACGTCCACGGTCGTTGCCGTTATATTTGTCGTTGTCAAAATGTATGGGTCAACAGTAAAAACCGAAGTTGTTGTCTTTGTTTGGAATAGTATTTGTTGAATTTTAGACTCTCCAAATATATTGTAAAATGATTTATCTCGTGCTGCTATTTCAAAATAGTACTGTGTGTTTTCAGTCAAACCGTCGAACGTTCCTGAAATGGTACCCGAGACAGCCAGAACATCAATGAATGATAGTTGAGATAATGGTGGTAACTGAGAACCGTTTGGTGCGTCGTAGGTAGTTTTATCATAAATGTGTACAAAGATATCTAAAACGAAGTCGTTCGTAGAAAATCCTGTAATATCGAAACTGTAAGTCGTTCCACTAATAGTTTCATTTTGTTGATTTGAGATCGGATGATAATACCAATTTACATTTTCCTTGGTCTCGAGTAAAGTTCCATTTACATAGTACAATAAGGAATTTCCGTATGCGTCATTGATAATAGAATCTCTTGATATGTTCATATTGAAACCATCATCAAGATCTGATTGCGTCAATGTTTTGATACCACTCTCGGTTTGATCGTTCGAAGCATTTTGTAATTTGATTTGAAATGTATCGTCTGGGTACAAACTAACAGTATTTGTGAACAAGATTTTGAGGATTCCATCCTGAGCTTCGAGTGATGTTACAGGGGCGTAGTCCGCATTTGGGCTTGCAGGTGTGGTTATGTTAAACGTCGAATTTATTTTTGTTTTCGTAATTTGAGCTGTAGTTTCCAGACTCAAATCCGTTACTGCGTTTTCAACAATGTAATCTGTGTTAGGTAACAAACCTGTGAATTCGAAATCAGAACCGAGACTGCCTTGAGAAATGTTAATTGAATTCTGGAGGTAACCGTTAGCGTTCTTTAAAGCGAGATTTAATTGATAATTTTTGTTAATATCGGATTGTGCGTATACACTAAAATTAAAAACCAATTTGTTATAACGTTCTTGCAACAAATCGCGAAGAAATGTCGAATCCACGCTATCGAATTGATGTGTGTAATCTTGCGTTTGAACAACAGTATCATTGAGCTCTATTGTCAAAGAATATGTCTGCCCAGAAGTCAATCCAGCATATGGAATTTCAATGTAGAATGTGCTTGTATCATCGTCAGTCGACAAGTTTCTCGCATACGAATTTCCCTCTATAATCATTTCGAAATTGTCCCCGTCTTGCGTGGAACCCGAAGATTTTGTAACTTGGAAAATTAGACTTCCGTGATCAAGGGATTGGACATGTGTTATCGAATATGTAGCTTGTGAGGTCGAATTTTGGGTAGTAAATGTAGCAGTTGAGTCAATAACGATAGTTTCATTTGTATAAACATTCGTAATCGTAGATCTCAACTTATAAGACGTATTTGGGGAAAGCCCCGTAACAGTTCCACTAATTGTAGAGAAATCAGTTGCATTTGTAATATTTTGAAATGTTAATGAAGTCATTTGTATACTATAATGATATATTTTTTTTTCTTCAAGTTATCGTGAAAATTGATCGATGTAACTATATGTATTACAATGTTGTAGTAAACGGATGCAGTATTATCATTTGAATCTTATTCTCGTTAAAGATGTTGTAAAATGATGCGTCCCTTGCAAAAATTTGCAAATAATATGGTGTACCTTGTTGTAAATTTGAAAATGTTCCTTGTAGATTGTATGTATCGCTACCCGTATTATTGTAAAAATTATATTGATCTAACACAGGACCTTGGTTCGCATCGAATTCTGATTTTAGGTATAGATACACATTAAAATCGATAACAATAGAGTCCGTTGTGGAAATTGTGATATCAAATTGATAGGTTGAACTGCTTATAATTTCATTTTGTGTTTGAATTGAGATAGGATGATAATACCAATTTACATTTTCCTTGGTGGTGCTTAGTCGCCCATTTACATAGTACAACAAGGAATTTCCGAATGCGTCATTGATAATAGAAGCTCTTGAGATGTTCATATTGAAACCGTTAACAAGATCTGATTGCGTCAATGTTATGATGTCACTCTGGGTTTCGTCGTTCGAATTATTTTTTAATTTGATTTGAAATGTATCGTCTGGGTACAAAATCGTGGTATTTGTAAATAGAATTTTGATAATTTCATTAAAGGCTTCAAGGCTCGTAACAATGATATGATCCGCATTTGGACTTGGGTATTCAAATATCAATTCTTTAATAACAACTTCCTGAGTCAAATCGTTAGTTATAGTACTACGAAGCTTATATGTATTAATACCACCGTTATAATTATTATGGTACAATGTTATCGTTCCATCACTATCAGGCATATAATAGTCAATACCGTTTATCGTATGCGTGTGGCTTGAATTCAATGGACTTGCATTATTAGCTGCGGATTGTGTATAATACAACGGGTATGTATTGTTCAAATGGAATGGTTCGGGTAACCAATTTGTCAAACTTCCTGTAAATGAAAAATTTGAGTTTGTTATATTATTGATTGTTAAAGACATCTATTTACAATATACTTAGATTATATTTCAATCAATTCTACATTAACATTGTATTTTGATAAGTCGTTTGTTTCGAAATCTTCAAAATCATTTAAATTGATAACTACAGAAGTATTGCTGATATTTTCGGGAATTATTTCGATGGAAAACTCATCTTCGTGTATAAGCGTGCGTCTTTGATAATTGGGGATTCCAAACATTGTTGGTGGGTTTGATTGACGTCGTGCTTTATAAATCATTGACATTTACTTTAATACAATATTTTATTCGGCAAACTATGGATATGTTTGGTATCAAAATACCAGTGTTTCTTTGTAGTAAAATCGAGATGTCCTAAACCACTAATCGGATCGTAAACATTCAGTTCTTCTTCGTGTTTCGCACAAGTTGAAAACATACAGCCTATATTATATTTCAATTGACTTGCGATATCAAGATTACCTAATCCATGTCCAGTGTTCATACTGTATGAGTCTACATTATTTTTTTTCGCTATTGCTAAAGCGGTTGTCGACCCAAGAGAGTGTCCTACCAATAAATGTTTTGAATCTTTGTATTTGTCTTTCACTTGTTGAAAATGTTTATTGTACTCTTCAATTCTGTTCGAACTATTGAAATTTCCTAATAAAATATCAAGATCACTTTTCAAATCAACAACAGCATCGTTCATAGTTCCTTTCAATTGTGTACCTCTATAAGACGTAATTGTATGATTTGACACAGGATTATGGAAAACTTTGATATATCTATTCGATAATGCACGGTCATACTTGTATCCTGTAGGTATCATATTTGGGTCATTTGTGTAAGCGAATTTTGAAGCTAATCGTGCAATAAATGATTTCTCTTGTTTTGTTTCAGGTGGTTTATCTATAACAGGAATTTCGTCGTCGTCTTCATCAAATATAGGCTCTTCATTGTCCTCTGTATAATGACCTCCATCCATCGCTTCATTTAAAAGCCATTCGGGTAATTGTTCATCGTCTTGCGAGTCTTCTTGTTGTTGTGTCTTTTTTTCTTTTCGATTTCCGTAATTACTCGGGTGATGCATTGGTACATCGTGAAGATGTGGGTTCACATTAGAATCAGTCAATTGTCTTTCAGCTGGTGGGGTATACACATCCATTCCAGTACTCGCAAAACTTGATTCATCGGGTAACATAGTATTTCTTCGTCTTGAAGCCATTTTGTTCTTATATATATAATATTGCAATATAATAAATATGAAAACTCTTATCGTAAATGATATGAAAATTGAGATACCGAAAGGAAACTCGTGCCCTATAAAGACATCGAAAAATATGTTGAATCCGATGCAAAACTTGATATGTATTGGGAAAAGAAATAGTGGCAAAAGCACAGCAATAACAAATTACTTTAGAATGTTGAAAAAGGAAGATAAAGCGATGAGAATTTTTGTAATATCGACAACATTTGATTCTAACAAGAAATTGATGAAGAATTTAGACATTCAAGAAGAAGATGTTTATCAGCCTGACACACCAGAAATCGTGATTGAAGATATCATTTCAAAATGTGAAGACGAAAGAGATTTATACATCAAATATCACGAGGACATGAAACGATGGAATTTGTTACAATCAAAACTGAATAACAGAAACATATATATAGACGATATCGAACCTGATTTGATGCTTGAGTTTTTGACATCAGATGGCTTTGAAAAACCAACACACAAGTGGAATGGTGAAAGACCGAATATGTACTTATTCATAGATGATTGTCAATCAACTCCATTATTTCGTTGTCAAAAGTTTTTGAATTTGATTACACGACACAGACATATTGCATCATTTTCAGAAGGCGGAAGCCTTGGAATCCAAGTGTTCACAGCGATACAGAATTATAAGAGCCAGTACGGAGGCTGCCCACGAACTGTAAAAAACAACTGTACCACATTAATATTGTTTTCGATGAAAGACAAAGCTGAGCTAAAAGAGTGCTTTGAATCAGTAGGTGGTGAGATCGAAGAAGAAAGCTTTTATAAGGTATACGAATACGCCACAAAAGAACCGCATAGTTTTTTGTTAATTGATTTACATCCAAAAAAGGAACACGCATCTCGATTCCGAAAAAACTTTGACGAATTTATTATTATAGACGAAAACGAAAATTAATTTCTGTGGTTATATTAAAATGGAAAATATTTCTGAAAATACTGAAAATAATACTGAAATGGTTGAAAATTTAACAGAAATAAATACTATAGACTCATTGAAATCAAAACGTAAATATACGATGAGCGATGCAAAACTTGAACAATTAAAAATAGCAAGACAGAGAGCCTCGCAAGTACGAAAAGAACGAGCTATAGAACGGAAAGAGAATCTCAAGAAATCAAAAGAAACCGTTAAAGAAGAAATATCTGAAGAACCGATAGAAGAACCTATAGAAGAACCGATATCAGAACCAATGGTAGAAGAACCGATATCAGAAACAATGGTATTAGAAAAACCAGTAATTCATGTGTCATTGAAAAGAACACCCAAATTTAGTAAAAATGATAGTGGGATAATGATACTGAACTTTTAAAATCTTGCATTATAGTATAAAAAGATGACTAAGCATTATATTCATATCAATTCTGTACATAGACAAGATCACGAAAACAAGAGTTCAATGACAATTCATTTGAATCCACCAATTAACAATGTAAGTCGTGCTTGTTTATCGAAGTTTACTATAGCGAACACATTTGTGAATATTAGAGAAGGAGATAACGATGCTATTCTCTGGACAGAACATTATTTAGTTAATAATACGCCATATGATAAACTTTTAGCAAATTATATTCCCGAAGGATATTATACTTTAGATGCTCTTGTATTAAAAGTTCAAGAATTAATGAACGAAAATCCCGTTTATCAGGTTGGCGGACTTGGTACAAAAACCTATTCGAGACAATTTCAGACAGAGGTTGTTCCAACATTTACATTATTATTAAATGACGATTTCACGACATCAATTATTGGCTCTGGATCGACAGGCAATAAACATTGGATGTTATTAAATACTGGGTCAAATAGTCTGTGGACAATGTTGGGTTTTGCAGACTCTCAGAGGACTGTTAATCCTATACTCCATACGGATATCGTCAATGGTAGAGCAAAATCTTTCAATGCTTCAAACAAAACCGTTCAAGAAAGAACTTTAACATCATTGCAGCCTGGGCGTGAATCTCAACCCTATTTGATAGTATCGTCATCGAGTTTAGGGACGAATTCCAGACAAACTCACAACGATCAAACAAATACTATAGGCACGCTTCATAGTGAACGATTTTGCACGATACCTATCGACGTTAATCGATATTCTTGGATACATTTTAATGCAAATCAAAGCGATTATGAATGGCACGATTTACAAGGTACGATGTCGAGTTTTGATATACGATTAGAAGATTCAAATGGGAACGCTTTTCAAGATCAAACGCACGATGACTGGAGTGCAATGATTATTATAGAGACACACGACCCCAAAAATGAAGTTCAAGAAAGGAATAATTTACTTTTCAATAAACATGGTTATAGCTTGGCTCATCCTTGTTAAAAAAATAATATATTGATATAATATATAAAACAATATGTCTGGTATTCCAAAAAGTTTAATTCCCAATCAAAAAGTCAAATCAATCCCGATGAAACGCAAAATTATTGAACTTTTACCTGCGAATAGTTCGGCATCAACTCAATACTCGCCGACATCAAATAGCCGTATAATCTTCAATGTACCTTCATATGAAAACTGCAGTTTGGACATGAGTCAAACGTTTCTACGATTTCTCGCAACCTCTACTGTAGCCACCAATCTTTTTAAAGAAGGTATTCCCGTATTCAACCGTATTCTAATCAAATCAGGAAACGGTTCTGTGATCGAAGACATTACAGATTTCCATCTTCTTGAACGTGTTTTTAATCTTTTGAAAGACACTACATCAAAATCTGTGGACGATACTTTAGAAGGATATTATGATTCAAAAGTAGACTCGACTGCACTTACTACTACAAATGTCGCAAATCTTCAACAAGCTGGGCGTACGTATATCAAACGATTGGCAAGTGGTTTATTTTACAATGAAAATAGTCTACCACTTCACCTTATGAGTGGTGGTGGTGGTTTTGCTATGAGTATTGAACTTTACCTTAACTCCGCTATTGAATCGATGAAACGAGCATCTGGTACTGCGGATCTGGGATATACTTTGCAGAATGTCGTTATGCAGCTATGTGTTACCGAACTTGAGAGTGACGTTTGTGCAAAATACGACCAAGCATTGTGCTCGGGGGAAGCTTTGAAAATTCCCTTTAGCACGGTCAGATCGCACGTGTCTTCAATGCAAGTGAATGCAACTTCGACCTCAAACCATAATTTGTTCGTCAGTGAATCGGTACACGACCTTCAAAAGGTTTTTACGATTCTTCGTGATTCAACTGCTTCATCTACTGTTGGAAGGAATGACATCATACTCCTTGGTGGACAAAGTGCTGACGTAAGAGTGAATACTTATCAGTACAGATACTCAACTCATTATTATCCTTCCCAACGTGTAGATATTATTGGAGGTTCTACCCAAGCTCTTATGAACGTGATGGATTCACTTTATATGGTGAAAAACGGCACCCCGTTTTTAGCCACCAGCCGTGTTGCTGGTCTTGTACCAAGATATGAACAAGATGCATTTATGCTTGTACAATCGTTTGAAGGATCTGGTGATAATCGATTGATTAGTGGAATGAACACCTCTTCATCTGGGTCGCCAATTCAGCTGGATTTGACACTTCGAAATACTACTGCAAATACCGTGAGCCTTCAAGCCCACACTTTTGTGGAATCGGGCTACAACCTTGTCATCAATCCTGGAGGTTCTGTTAGTCTCGTGAACTACGAATGAAACATATACTATAGAGAGATTCTATAAACTATTTAAACAAATAAATATTGTATATTATATTATAGAATAATGAACTCATCTGTAATCGATTACGGTTCTCAAATGTACACAAAAATTATTGATAACGATACAGGTAAAATCATCAAATTTGTCAAATCTGCAGAATATAATCGTGAAATGAGAAATAAGTCTTATCAAAACGAAGCAGTGAAAAACAAACAATTGAAATCGCAATTTATGAAACGACTTGAAAAGTTAGAATTGAATAGTAAAGTTTTAAGAGCCTCTGTAATTAGACACGATTTAAAAGTCACAGATATCAAACCCTTGTATGATAAACTTGTAAATCAATATGAACATGATTATGACAAAAAAGTAATTCTCAAAGAACGATTTAACATAATTGTAAAATGTATCATTAAAGTGCAGTCTCAAATTTGAAAATTTTAGAAATATTATAGGGCGAATTCAAAAAAACATAAAAATAGAAATATGATATATACAAAAAACACTTTAAGGAAATAATTTCTGTATATATTATAAAATGAACAACTCGACTGAAATTAATTTCTCATCTAATATAACAAAGATGGAATACAAAACTATCAACTATAAACTATATTTCAAAACAAATAATGGGAAACGGTATAGACCGATATTCAACAAGAACGGACATGTTCAACCTGCATTTACCAAGTTAATCAAATCTAACTCAAATCTTCCATTACCAAATACGAATTTTGATTATGTATTTGATACTAAAAACAACAAGTTTATCAAACGAAGTAAAGTTTTGGACAATCGATCTAAAACGGGTAAACTTGTAAAGAAATACAAAGATTTTGAAATCAAGGATAATAAACTTCAACTCAAACAGGATTTTTCTGATAAAGCAAACATCATTGCCCGAAATTTTCGTAAATATAAAGCGAGAAAAGCTTTACTTACACCTGTCGACAGTGCATTTAATAGTAGCTTTGAGGTTTACACAATCGATATGAATCTCGGTAGAGACTTAGAGGACTATCGATTGACAGATATGTTACAACTCGATGAGCAGTGGATTACACCCGTAGCATTGTCCACGAATGATGTACTAAGCCATATCCAAAACACTGACATATTTCATCAAATTAAACAGGTTTTACGAAAGGTTTTACGAGATGGTCCTAAAAAAATATTTCCATCATTCAAGATTAAGGTTTTCTTTATTCAATCTAAAGAAACGAAAGTTTTTACCAAGAGTATCAAAGCCCGAATTTGTAACACACCAAATGATTTTTTCAAATATTTGTTTGAATATATATCTCAACTCATGGAAAGAGGTGATTATTTATTTACTTATAAAATTGAACAATTGTTTTTGAGTGTGTCGAAATACAATGCGATCCGCGGGTCTTCATACAAGCCAATTCCCGAATCTATCAAGAACAAAAAAGCAATTGTCAATATCAAAAATGATGATAAGTTTTGTTTTATCTGGTCAGTATTAGCTTCTATGTATCCCGTTGAAAAAAATAGTGAAAGAGTAAACAAATATACAGAACATTTCAATAAACTCAAGTTCAATGAAAAAGATTTCCCGATGGAAGTTAATGGTTGTCATATCTTGAAATTCGAAAAAGACAATGAGCTGTGCATTCATATATATACAAGTAACCCAGACGGAAAAGATATTAGACCATTAAGAATCAGTAATCAACCTTTTGAGAAAATCATACAATTGTTTTATTATGATAATCATTATTCATACATTAAAAACTTCAATAGATTTTGTGCAGATGGTCAAAATCAGAAATGTCACAACTGTCCAAGATGTTTAAAATCTTTTCGATACATTGAAAAACTAAATGAACATATTGAAGATTGTAGAAATCTAAATGTAAAACAAAAAGTAATAATGCCCAAAAAGGTTTATACCGAGATGGAAGGTGCTTTTAATGAAACTGTTTTGATTGAAGATGATTCAAATACTAAATTGAGGTTCAAAGGATTTCAAAAACAAAACAAAAAACCGATAGTATTGTATGCTGACTTCGAATCTATCAATTCAAAAAACCCCAAATCTAACAGTAATACATCAAAAGACACAAAACACCTACCAACCTCGTACATGATTTTCATTAAAAGCGATATCGATCTAAATATCCCCTTGACATATAAATATAAAGGACTTGATGCAAACGAACATTTTGTTAAAATCATAATGAAGATAGAAAGTCATTTGAAATTCAAAATCAAGGAAGCTAAAGATACTTGGAAAGATGCAATGAAACCATTAACACCAACTCAACAAGACCATCATAACACTTGCAATACTTGTAGATTTTGTAATCAAGAAATAAAAACGGATAAAGTTCGAGACCATTGCCATTATACAGGGAATTACAGAGGACCAGCCCACGAAAGATGTAATTTGAAAGCTTCTTGTCCAAAGCAAGAAACCATTCCGATAATGTTTCACAATTTAAATTATGATTTGCGAATGATAATACAAGCATTTGATATATTAGGAGGCGATAAAAATCGAATCTCTGTGATTGCTCAAAATAGTGAAAATTACAAAACATTAAAATTGAATAGCTATCAATTCATGGACACGATGGCGTTTCAAATGGCGAGTTTAGAAACATTGCTCTTCGCTCTACCTGAAAACAAGAAAGTCAATATGAAAAGGATTACAAATGATCCTGAAAAATTCAAACTCATTTGTCAAAAGGGGGAATTTCCTTACGAGTGGTTCGATACATATGAAAAATTTGTTGAATCTGTTCCCGACAGACAAATATTCTACAACAATATGACACAATCAAATATGAGTGACAAGACATATGATAATATGATGAAGACAATCGATGCATTCAAGATACAGAATTTTGAACAATTCCACGATTTGTATTTAGATCGAGATGTATATGGATTAGCAGATGTGATGGAAACATTCAGAGAATTGTCATTACAAACATACGGATTAGACCCGTGTTTTTATGTAGGCACACCAGGACTGGCTTGGGATGCAATGTTAAAGCATACAAGTGTCGAACTTGAACTGTTGACCGATAATGATATGTATATGTTTTTTGAGAAAGGAATTCGTGGAGGAATCTCAAAAGCGGTCTTGAGAAATGTTGAAGCGAACAATAAATACTTACCTGATTACGACAAAGAAAAAGATAGCAATTATCTAATGTATGTAGATGCAAACAATCTTTATGGTCACGCAATGATTAGACCATTACCTTGCGGAGGTTTTGAGTGGACACACGAAAAATCAACTGATGAATGGAAAACCATTATCAAGAATCATAATGAGGACAGTGATACAGGGTATGTCTTGGAGGTTGACCTCGAATATCCCAAAGAACTTCACGACTTACACAATGATTACCCGATGGCTCCCGAACATATGAATATCAAGCATACAGAAATTAGCGATTATTCAAAAAGTATATTACACAAGACTGGTAGCAAATTTGATAAGAACAACAAGAAACTTGTGTGTACACTGTATGACAAGCATAAATATGTAGTACATATCGAAGCATTAAGGTTTTACTTGGAACATGGGTTGAAGTTGAAAAAGGTACACAGAGCTATCAGTTTCAAACAAAAGAGATGGTTGAAGCCATACATTGATTATAATACAAATATGCGAGCAAAATGTCAATTTGATTTTGAAAAGGATTTTTATAAGCTAATGAACAATGCAGTATTTGGTAAAACGATGGAAAATGTACGGGATCGAACAACATTGAAATTTGTATTAGACGAAAAGCAATTTATCAAGTACAGTTCAAAACCTGAATACCAGAAAGTGATAGAAAACATAGGAGGTGAGAATTTTAGAATCTTACAAATGAACACAACCACTGTGAATTTGAACAAACCAATTTACTGTGGTGTTGCAGTATTAGATTTATCAAAGATTCATATGTATTCCTTCTATTATGATACATTAAAACCCAGATACAAGGATAATGTGAACCTTGTATTAACCGATACCGATTCTTTTGTTTTGAATATCAAAACCGATGATGTATACATGGATATGAAGGAAACGGAAAACTCTTATGATACAAGCAATTACCCAAAAGATCATATGCTATATTCCAAATCAAGAGCGAAACAAGTGGGATACTTCAAAGATGAATGTATTCAAGAAGACGATGACAAAAAACCTGTTTTCGCAATGATGACCAAAGTCACAGCATTAAGATCTAAAGTATATGCATATCAAACATACAACACAAATGATGAAGTCATAGAAAAGAAAACATTAAAAGGTATTAGCAAGACGGTTGTAAAGAAAAATATCAAATACGTAGATTATACAAATGCATTGTTCGAACAAAGAGAAATTACCAAAGAAGTTAAATCGATTCGAAGTTATGGGTGTACAAATTATAGCATAACACAGAAAAAGAAGGCTTTGACATGTTACGATGATAAAAGGTATATCTTAGAGGATGGAATTCATACTTTGGCTTATGGTCATTACAAGATATAATAATATTTTTAGGACTTAGGACTTTTAGGAACTTAGGACTTTAGGACTTTTAGGGAAAACCAAACCCTACCTCGATGCGAAGCGATGCGATGCGATTACCTCGGGCGAACGAAACGAAACGGAACTGTTGCTTTTAAGTATAATATTTGAAATGCTCGCCAAATTTTAGTCAAGATTCATATATCAATAATGAATTTTGAGTATCATATTGGATGCTTACGCCTTGCTTACGCCTTGAATACGGCTTACGGCTTGCTTACGCCTTGATTCCGCCTTGATTTCATTTCTCTACCTACTTTTTTCACCAAAAATTTATTTTTTCCAAATTTTCTAATTTTTCGAGATTTCTGGAAATTTTTAGGGTTTAAGCATTATTTTTAAAGTTATCGAAGATTTTTGCTTATTTGTGAGAATATTGGTCATATATGTGAAAGATATGAAAAATTGATGAAAATTGATGAAAATTGATGAAAATTGATGGAATCTGTAAGGCTACTACCTTGGAATATCGGGGAATATCGGGTGAGCCAGAAAGGATTAATCATACACACACTAGCATGTATCCAGACTAGAATTCTATATTGACACGGTGCAAGCACTATAGCCTCTGCCACCGATGATCATTGAAAAAGGGCAACCATTCTTGATATTTCATACATATCATCTGATTGGATCATTAAAGGTGCAAGATTACTCAATGCAATATGCAGGCTACGGCCTGAGTACAACACCTAGATAGGTCAAAGCCACTGAGCTGACCAATGCAGCATAAATGCTAGCTGCCTTTGAAGACTACATAATAAGTCTATTGCCCTTATGTCTTGAAATGTATCCGTGTATTGGCATCTCTTTGAGGTACCGTGCTCTCTTTATTGATTTTACCCCATAAATAATTTCTAAATCGCGTCACTCGACGTCAAACGACAAATCCAATTAATAAATAAATTTGGCCACGTACACACGACACGACAACCAATAGTTTGGAAATTAATTAAAGTCATCGGTTCTCGGCCATGCGACAACTGCAATCGACAAAACAAATTAAGAAATAACACTCGATGCTGAATGACGTACGTCAACCCACAAGCCGCAATTCCAACAAAAAAATAAAGTTACCGTAAGCGCTCGGGCCACGCCATGGACCCACCGTGTATCATATGCGCCACGAAGCGGAAGACGGGTCTGATTGCTGATGGTGAGGGGTGTGTCTGCACCAAAATTTCGAGGGGTACCATGTTCCTTGCGCACCGCGCCCTAGAACGCCAACCACAGAGTACGCTATCGAGCTTCGTGAAATGCGTGAAACCGAGTGACGTAAACCCGGACCCTGAAGTCAGACGCCCACCCGCACCGGTCCTTCAGCGCACGGTTCCTGAGCGTTACCTTAGGTTTTATGAAGGGCTTCTCGCCAAGTCCGCTGCAGAAGCTGTCGGTCGTCCTAAAAAGACAGCCTTTCACAACGATACGCTTGTATATTTCGGCTTGTATATGTGCCGAAACTCAATTCTATTCGGCTTATAAGAGGGTGCAGTCATAATGATAGGGCGGACCAGCACTCCGGCCATAAAGTAACAAACGACACGCGGCGGCCTATAACAAACCACAAACATAATAATTAATTATATTGATGCGACCATAGTCTATGTGACAAACAATAAAAGCAAACAGTCGGAATTAAATAAGATTTCTACGAAAACGAATCGCAACAAATAAACAAATAGTCCGGTAAATAAATAACAATTCCGCCGCGACTGTTTGTGACTGATAATAATTTATTTCTAGGGGGGTGGGGGGATAAAATCAATAAAGAGAGCACGGTAATCATGCCTACCGAATGAGCCATACCAACCATCTTGTCTTCATGGATCATTACATATCTGATCATACCGCCATTGAACAAAGCCTATGCAGTGAGATCATTATATCACAAGGCATTTCAGTGGTACGCATCAAACAATTGCATTGCAGCAAAGATCATCAGCTCTTCATCATACCTAAAGGTTGAGTTGTTGTCAAAAGTATTGATTAATCAGACACCATATCTCAAAGGTCTATTCATCATGGAGGATAGAATCTGTGCAATCATGGCTATTCAGCCTCCAACATAGCTAACATAGCTATCTAGCTTATGACCCAACCGTTGTTAAGCAGCCTCTACGCCATATGGCTAAAAGATGGCAAGTAATCTCTTCGGTCATTCTTGGGCATAGAGCAATCAAGCACAGCCAATTCAGGATTTTTATCCCGAAATTCTCCAGGAGTTATTCATGTTTTCCATGTGTCATATGAAAACAGCCAATATACCGCCCTATTGTGCTAGGAGGCAAGCACAAGAGCAAGAAAAACGGCTAAGTATAAAACGCAAGAGTACTCAGTACGGAGTACAGTAGGACCGATCAGAATGATGTTGATGTGAGGTGCCTAGCCTGTTGTACGGAGTACTCAGTACAGTTGAGTTATGGAAAGAGTTCCTGAATGTATAAGAACTCTAAGTGTAACCCGTTTCGGGGAGATGAACTGAACTGAAAAGTATAACATAAAAGTAAAGAGCCGTAACTGCTGTATATTGTGTATTGAAAGCATGCACTGATAGCAAAAGCATAACTATATAGATTTACGAAACCGAAGTCTTGTAGTTGACCAAGCGTAATCATACCTCGTGCGGTCGTTTAATAAGTGTAGATAGAATAAGTCCGAAACCGTAAAGAAGAGAAGAAGCAAGGGTGTAGACTCCTACAAAATGGTAATTAGTTCGTGTTTTCACGTTGCTTCCCTGTCTTTCTAGCGCGAATTCTGATCATACCCGCCCCGCCTTGCGCAATTAGCTAGCGAAGTGCGTGCACTACGAAATCGAGAATGCCTGTGCTTTCGTTCTTGTTGCGCGGTGGTGTGTGGGTTTGAGGGTTCCAGGTCGCTTGGAGCCGCGTCGGTGTGGAGGAATCTAGCCCGACGACAATCTTTTGAGGTGCGCGCGTTGCCTTAGTCCTGGCACGCATAGCACGCATAGCACGCATAGTCGTGTTTTTGGACTCGCAGGTGTCGGGAAATTAGAATCGGCTCAGTTTTTCGGCAAATCCGACCCTTCGCGGCGGAAGCGCTGCGCAAATTTTTGAATTTTGCGTGGCCTTTGCTGAAATTCGGAGTTGGTTCGGGATTTCCCCTACCTTTAATTTAGCCCTCTAGTCCCCCCTATTCGGGAATCTCCGCGCTTCGGCCGGTGTGTCTACTTGTGCTCGCGCGCAAGTAGCGAATTCCTGGAAGCGGGTACTAGTTGCCACACCAACCGCTTTTCGATTGGTTAATTCACGGGCGTGCAACGTGTGATGTTCCCCATGGGACTTTAGTTTTCTAGGATCCTCTTTTCCGGAAATCTCCGCGCCTCGGCCGGTGTAGCTGCTTGTGCTCGGGCGCAAGTGGTAAATTTCTGGATCGGCGGGTGCTAGTCGCCACGTGTGTCGTGTGGCACTTTCGGCTTTAGCTAATTAGATCTCACGCATAGCACGCATACAATGCCAATGTATTCAGATGAAGAGGAATGCCTCGGTCGGTCGGGCCGGCGTGGGGGGGGTCGGGCCGGCGCCGCCCCCGGCTCAGCCGTGGGGTCCGGTCGGTCGGGGTCTCGCGCTGCGGGCCTGTCGGTCGGCCCAGGCTCTGGGGAGTTCTGGGGCGCGGCTGGCGGGTCAGACAGCCGGGATTGGCGCTCCCGTGAGAGGGGGGAGGGAGTGCGGCGTGCGCTTGCACGCCAATACGGCGGTGAAGCCCTCGAGGTTACACCGGCGCGCACGCCCCTGAGAGCCCCTCCAGGGTTGTCTGGTGGGCCCCCCAGGGCCTCGCCACCAAAACCCCTTCACCAGCGAGGGTCAGTGGGGCTGAGCCAGTGTCCGAGCTCGCATTGAGCTCGGCGCTACGGCAGCCGGCGCGCCGGAAGCGTGCGTCGCCCGAGGCTCCGGCACCGCCGGCGGCAGGCGCCGGCTCCGGGTCGGACTCGGACCGCTCTGCTAAGGGGTTGAACCCCTCGGCAGCTCCCTTCTCCCCACTCCCTGCGTCCAGCAAGAGTGCGAGCAGTAGGGTCGTCCGTCAGGAACCGACGTCGGGACCGGCAGCGTCCTCCCTCTCTTCCCTCGTGGGGAGCGAGCAAGGGAATCTCATCAGTGCCCCAGGGCGCTTTGAGATTTACCGAGCCAGTGACTGGAGCCCCCCGGCAGAAGGGGAGTCTGATGATGTCCGGCGCCCAGAGCAGCTAGACGTCGTCCAGTCACGGGGGCGCGAGTCTCGCATCCGGCCCAATCCGGCTTGGCGAGGAGAGCGACGTCAATCCATGCTCGCATTGGCCCTCCGTCAATGGAGCACCTGGGCGCTGAATTCAGCGCAACGACGTGCGAGAATCTCCCTGCCATCTCGTCAGCGCGCAACCGCGCGGCTTGCGTGGGTCGCATGGAAGGCCAGGACGGACCAGTCAGCGCATCAGCGCGAGCTCCAGCGCCTGGCATTCCAAGCGTGGAATGACGTCACCCAACAGGTCGCCCAACTTCAAGGCCTGTTTGACAAAGGCAGTCGGCGCCGGGTCGAGTCCGCTTTCGCAGCATGGCGCCAGCATGTCGTCCAGACACAGGGTCTGTGGCGCAGAGGCAGACGTCAAGCTGGAGCTGTCTTCATGGCATGGCACCAGCAGACGATGCTCGCCAAGGAGAGGAGCACCTGGTGGGTTGGAGCCCGGAGACACCGGATGACCCAGATGGGCAGGAGGTGTCTTCGCGAGTGGCGCCGGCTCCCCAGGACGACCCCAGTCAGCTCGGACTCGTCCCAGGGAACGAGTGCCCGCCGTCCAGTAAGGAAGGCGGGAACCTCATCCGGTGTCAGCTCTTGCTCGGATTCCGACCAGGAGTCTATGTGGCAGGACATCCGTCGAGGCCTAAAGCGCCTGGGGAAAGACCACCCGCTGTCAGGGCTAATGTGGTTCCAGCTCAAGGACTATGGGCTCTCCGAGGACGGCGCTTATCGCCTGGAGATCCACCAGCAGTCAGTCTCCGAGTCCAGGGTGTTGATGCAGCAAAAGCGCGAGGACCCTCACAACTCCCTTGGGAGGTGTAGATTCTCTGTCTTTGCCATCAACGCCAGCAGACCAGGGGAGCTGGTACGCCAAGGAGCGGACCTCCAGGAGGTAAGGAGAGCGGTCGTCGCGGCCGTCAGAATGAGCGGCCGCACCCGGAAGTCACACAGGGGTCTTAGGAAGTCAGGTGCAGCACCTCCGAGTTCCGCAGCCCCCGGTGGGAACTGGTCGAACCGGTTTGCTCCCCTCTCGTCCTCATCGGAGGAAGAGCATCCCGCGGAACGTCCGAGGCCCAGGACTCAGGCGCCTAAGCCGAGCGGCCCCAGTCGCCCGGTGCCTCGCACCCGGAAGCCCAGTCGAGCACCATCGGCCCCGCACCCCGGTCCGACTTCCTCAGGGAACACGTCGTCGTCCCCGGAGTCCACCTCGAGCAGGAACAGTCAGGACCTGCAAGAGCTGAAGGAAGCCTGGCAGAAGGAGTCGCAAGCTCGGGAGGCGGCTGCCGAGGCTCGCCTGGAACAGCTGTCTCGGCAACTCCAAGAGAGTCAAAGAGCTGCCGAGGAGCGCAGGATCTCCGATCAGCGCGCTGCCGAGGAACGCAGGGTCTCCGAGCGACGCGCTGTCGAAGAGCGCTGGGCTGCAGACCGGCTGGCCGCAGAAGCCCGGGAGACTGCCCGGCAGTTGGCTGTCGACGAGAGCGTCGCTCAGCAGGTAGCCGCCGAGGAGCGGCGAGCGGCAGCTGAGGCCCAGCTGGAGGAGAGGCTGCAGGCGGTCATAGAGTCACAAGTCCAAAGGCTCGCCCTGGTTCAGGCCTCGCCCCCAGGGCCCGTGGAGTCAGACGCTCGGGGGCCCTCAGCGGCAGCGTCGAGTCCGGTTCAGGAGACGCCCATCTCCCGAGAGGGACATGAGCTGGTAGAGCCGACTTCCGTCGTCACCTGTGACGTCGAGAACCGGGGCGTTCAAAGCCCTCCGGAGGAGTCACGCGCGGGGCGCGGGCGTGACATCGCTTCCGCCGCACTCATGGGACTTTGTTTCCCTTCCTATACAAGTCTGCGACGCCCTCCGGAAACACGTGGTCGGGTATGCCAACCCGGGGATCGAAGCCCAGCGCCTGTTTTACGACGCCGCTCGTAGGTATCGCTCCCTGGGTCAGGTCGCCGGGTGCTTGCACCCTACCAGCCAGATCAGGCAATGCCCGAAGGCAAGAATCTCGGACGAGGACAGGGTCCTCGGGGCCCAGGTGATTCACAGTCTCACGACGGCCTTGGCGTCCGTCGCAGAGAGCTGCGCTCGCTGTGGGTGCGGGCACGAGGAGAGCCCGGTGCGTATGTGGGCGTGTCAGGCAAGCGCTAAGAAAAGTGTGGTAGCGTTCCTGAAAAAGGTGTACCTGCCGGTGTGTGGGTTTTGCGCCGGGGACGTGTGGCCCGGTGCTTTCGACCACTTTCCGGCTGTGATGCCACCTCCGCTTCCTACGGCGGCAGACACACCGGGAGACGGGGGGGGGATGGTCCCTCAACTGGAGCACTCGGAGCCAAACGAGCTTTCGGAGATGCCCGGTGCCAGCAGTCATGGTGGTCCTGGAGGCTCGGGGAGCGGTGACCCTGGAGGGCCGGGAGGCCCGGGGAGTCCGGGCGAGGACCCTGGCGGCGATGGCGAGGACGGGGATGGCGACAGCCAGTTCACCTTCTCGTCTTCCTCTCGTTACAGGGAGCCCCGAAGCCATTACAGTCGTAAGGACGAGCAGCACGCTCTCAAGGAGGCCCTCAGAGCCATGGAGAAGGCAGTGGACAAATACCACACAGAGGTGGAGGGGTCGTCCCACGTCTTTGGTCGGCTCCTCCGATTTGTTCGGCAGATCAGGGAGGTTCGGGAACTGGAGCCGGTGCGCTACGCCATGGGGATGGCGCGTCTGGAGAGCGGGGGTGAGGAGAAGGTGTTGTCGGACCACTCCCTGCTGTCAGAAGTGGCCAGACACTGCTTCGGCGCACTCAGCTCCGAGTACCGCGAGCTTTCTTCGGTGTTGACGGAAGCTCGGGAAGGTAAGAACCTCACCCTGGACGTCATAGTGGTCCCCTTGGCGCAGCTGGTGATGCCCGACAAGGGGGAAATGGCGTCGATCGGTCCGTTCCTGCGTCGCGTGCGCCAAAGTCAGGACAGACAGACTCGCACGGTCCGCGAGTTCTGGGACGGGGTGCACCTTGCTCACGACATCGTGAGCATGCTGGCTGCCCACGAGCTCACCTCTCCGGTGCCGGAAGAGGAGCTGCTGGAGATATTCCTTACGGGATTGATACCGGAGATAAGGAGGAAGGTCTTCCTTATAGCCGAGAGGAAAGGCGCTTCGGTCCTGACTCTGAGCCGGACGGCCAGTAAAGGCCGCCACGAACTCCTGACTTGGGCCATAGAGGCTGAGCGGGAGTTGCGGCAGAGCCAGGATAAGACGAGCCGCTCGGTCCAGCTGCTGGCCCACGTAGATGTCACGGAGGAGCTGCTAGCCATGGCGACATCCGCTGGCGCTCCGACACCCACAGGGCAACGACTCGGCTCCCCAGAGTACGAGGGCTGCCGTCTGTGCAAGAGCATGGACCATTATGCCCGCGACTGTCCGCAGGCGAGCCAGCGCCCGAAGGAGTGGGCCAAGTGCCTCCTGGAGGACACCCTGGCGTTGATAGGGGACGAGTCGGTGGAGGAAGCTTTAGCTGCCATCGGATTGGATTTTGTCCAGGAGGACGCTCCCCAGCCCGGGGCGTCCTCCCCGCAGTAAAGGGCGCGGGCCCCGTCACTGCGGGGTCAGGGGGACAAAAGGGCCCTGCGCCGGCGTCCACAGCGATGCAGGTGCTGCATGATAGGTGGAGAAGGTGTGGGAGACACCTTAGTGGCAGCGCCAGGCGCCACCTCAAGAGCCAGAGTCGAGTCGAGAAGTATGAGCAGGAAGGTTTAGACATGCTAGCCGCCACCCGCACGGGAAGCCCAGAGCCTCTTGAGCGGGAACAGGTCGAGCAGCGCGTCCAAAGAGAGCAGGCAAACTTCTGGAAGTCCGCCAGAACCCCAGCAACCGCCTCAGTTCCGCGTCCCGAGGAGCCGTGGGAGCTGCTCTGTTGGATCACCGGTGCGGACACCCGGGATAAAAACCGGTCGAGCCACACAGTTGAGCCACGGGCAGTCTACCAACAGCACCTGGAGAACCAGGGGTCGGATGTTGCGAGAGTTCGCGGGCACTGGAAGTTCAGAGCTCAGCGTTTACCCCCAGAGTTAGGAAAGCCTTTCAGGCCCAGCAGCCAAGTGCTCGCCTGCGTTCCGCCATCAGGGCGCTAGAAAGGTATCTAAAGCTGGAAGAGTCAGAGGTCCGGCCGGTCAAGTCCCTTGCGCTTTGGAGGGCAGGTCAAAGGCGGATGAGCCAGAAGCTTGGACCCACGACTAGTAAGCCCCAGTTGAATCGAGAAGAGTTAGATAAGCGCTTGAAGCGGCTCGTCAGGGTGCGCGAGTTCAATCGCCGACGCAAAGCCATCTTAGATCAGGAGTTCGGACGGTTCGTTCGCGTTGCCAAGCCCAAGCCTGCCGAGGGAGAAGAACTCTCACCACCAGAGAGAGCTTCAAAGCCCAGTCGGCCGTGGTTGACCCGAAGCAGGGCTCGCCAGGCTTTGGGCCCGAAACGCAGACCATGGCTGACTCCTGAAGACAAGGCGCTTCGAACCTCTCGATTGCAGCGCAGGTACGAGTTGGAGGGTAGGGACCCGGCTTCTACCTCAACAGAACGCCATGCGGACTTCCACGCCTTCGTAAAGGAGGAGTTGGAAAGGGAGAATAGGGAACTTCAGCAAGACAATGAGCTGATGCACCGGGACGAGCAAGTCAGAAAGCACATAGCGGCTAAACTGGCTGCAGCGTCAGTCCAAGTCGCGGTGTCCCCCCCAGACTTCCCGGAGCGCAGTGCAGTTCAGAAAGCAGTCGCCATCGGCCTGCTAGCGGACGCGTGTACTTACTGCCTCCCGGACTGTGACTCCGACGCAGAAACGTCAGTCACCCGCCTGGACTGCATAATGCAGGACGGCGATATCAGTCCGAGCTGGTGTGAGTCCCTGGCAGCGGTGTCCTCGATGGGAGCGCGCCCGAGGAGTTTCGACAGGCACAGTCGCACACCGACGTTGTTGCTGTTTTGGGCCTGGATTGCGGGCGTCAGAGTCAAGGTGTTGGTGGATTCGGGAGCATCCACCAATATTATCGCAAAGAGTACACTGCAGAAGCTCTCCGGCGTCAAGCCGGTGCGCCACGAGCAAGCCATGCGGGTTCGAGTGGCTGACGGCACCACATATGATGCTAATTCCTGCATCAGGCCCAAGCTCCTTGCCGAGACGTCGAAGGGGTCTTACGGCCAGCAGGTTGAGCTTCGGGTAATGCCCCTCGACCTCAAGGTGGATGTCATCCTGGGAGGTCCTTGGCTGGCGAACCTTTCCCCGGTTACGCTGGATTATAAGAACTGGGGTTCGGTCCGGTTCACCAAGGGCAGGGAAGAGGTCGTCATCACCGGCTGTTCGCCGGGGTCCCCGGACCCCAGTCGGTCCAAGGACACGGCAATGGCACTGGTACAGGGAGTCCTTTTGAGCCAACGTCGAGCTCGCCGGGACCTGCGGACCCTCCGAAACAGAGAGGAGCAAGCTTTCGTCGTCTACCTCGGCCCCGATGGGACTTTTGGCGCGTTGGCCTGCAACAAGGGGGGGGGAGACTCCGACGAAGATTCCCCCAACGATGTTGTAGCAGGCCTAGCGTCAGAACCCTCCTCCGGGTCCGAGGATAGTGAAGTCAGCGTGCGTCCCAGCGCAACGGTGCCGGACGGAGCTGAGGAGTCTGAGGGGCCGGGAGGGTTGGTCTCGGACAGTTCCGAGTCCGGCTATAGTGACGTGGAAGGAGCGTGTCATTTGCAGAGAGTAGGGGCGGTGGTCGAGGATATTAGGCCACAGGGATTTGCGAGTACGGTCGACGAGGCCGGGGATCACCCTGACCCTCTCAGCTTTTTCGCTAGCAAACAGGAGGCGAACGGAGCATTTGCGTTGCTTCCGCCAGCGGTGCGTAGACAGGCGATAGAGGATCACGCGGCCGGGAAGCCACCCACCTGGCACGCGCAGGCAGCCGCGGCGCTCCAGCAGGGCCGGGGTCTGGTCGCGGAGCGACGACCCCGAGCACGGCGTAAGCGAGTGCGTTGGCGTGACCAGGTCGCAGCAGTCGGGCAGCCTGGTGCTGAAAGTGGCCCCTCCACCGAGCAGCCGCCGGGACCAAAAGTCCCCACCGTCCCGAGCCCTCAGAGTCAGAAGTCGCGAGCCTCGGCACCAGTCGTGCCGCCAGACACTACCCCGCCGCCAGCTCCGCAGACCACAGACCCGCCGGTACCGGCCGTCCCGCCAGGCACTACCTCGCCGCCAGCCCCACAGACTGCTCAGGCCTCCCCGGAACCGCCGGAGGACGAGATAGACGAGACGGTGTCGCCGGAAATCTGGCAGCAGCTTAGGGACCTGGAAAAGGAGTTCGCAGATGTCATTTGCACAGAGCTGCCGGAATCAGTCCAGTCAAGGGAATTCAAGTCCGGCATCCGGCTCAGGCCAGATTGGAGTGGGAACGCCTTGCACCGGCGAGGGTACAAGTTGTCGCAGGAGGAGTTGCGGCAACTCCGGCAACAGCTAGATGAGCTCTTAGCCAAAGGGTACATACGACCCTCGGCCTCTCCGTGGGGCTGCCCCGTGCTGATGGTCCCCAAGCCGAGTAATCCCAAGGAGTTGCGTCTAGTCATTGACTACAGACAGATCAATGAGATCACAGTCAAGGACAAGTACCCCCTCCCGGATGTCCAGAGTCTCTTAGATGACCTACAAGGGGCTACCGTCTTCTCTACGATGGATGCCCTTTGGGGATTTTGGCAGGTTCCTATGAAAGCAGAGGACGTGGAGAAAACCGCAATGACTACGCACTTTGGAGCGTACGAGTGGTTGGTCATGCCTATGGGATTGTCAAACTCCCCAAGTACCTGGCAAAGGATGATGCAACAGTACCTCGGGCACCTACCCTTTTGCAGAGTATTTGTAGATGACATCATGATTTTCTCGGCTGAGGTTCCGGGTAAGAGCGCCCATGAGGTACACCTCGACCACCTCCGCCAGGTCCTGGAGGCATGTCGAAAGAATTCCGTCTACCTCAAAAAGTCGAAAGTCAAACTGTGCAAGCGATCAGTCCGGTTCCTAGGGCATGTGGTGGATCGGGATGGATGCCGCCCACAGCAGGATAAGGTTGCGTCGGTACGCGATTGGCCAGACCTAGAAACTGTCACACACGTGCGACAGTTTCTGGGCATGTGTGGCTTCTACCGGAGGTACATCCAGAACTTCGCAGATATCGCGTACCCGTTGACCCGCCTCACCAAATCCGGCGTGGACTGGACCTGGGGCGAGAATGAAAAGGCAGCATTTAAACAGCTAAAAACTGCTTTGATCTCCTCCCCAGCCTTGGCCCTACCCGATCAAAAGGGTGCAGCAGACGGTTCCAGACCCTTCTTTGTACAGACAGATGCCAGTGGAGTAGCACTAGGGGGTGTACTCATGCAGGATCAGGGACGAGGCTTACAGCCCTTGGCCTTTGAAAGCCGGCAGTTCTCCAGCGCAGAGCAGAACTATCACGCTGGGGAACGGGAGCTTTGTGCCATCCATCATTGCACCACGGTCACCTGGAGACATTATCTGATTTTTACATCATTTAAGCTCATGGGAGACCATAAACCCCTTCAGTGGCTCTTCGCCCAAGCTAGGGAGCTCAGCCGACGTCAGGCTCGCTGGTACGAGGACTTGGTAGAGGTAGGAGTCCATCAGATGGAGCACGTGCCAGGGCGCTGTTTAGTAGTACCAGACGCGCAGTCCCGGCGACCTGACTATCAGGAAATGTCGGCCAGAGAAGGGTTGAAGGAAAAAGGGATTGTGGATCGCGCCACGGATGGGCCCAGAGACTCCGCACCGATACTGTAGGCAAGGGGTCCGAAGAGGACGAGGATCCTACCTCTGTCCTCGGGGCAGTGGATCGCACCGCCGATGGACCCGGGTACTCTGAGCCGAAAGGCAAGAGATGTGAAGGGGACGAGGATCCCACATCTGTCTTAGGCGCCACCTTCGAGTATAGTGATTCCGAGGACGAGTCCTTCCCTCCCACCAGTCCAGCACCGGTCATTGGTGAGCTCACCCATCTGAATGGGCTCACGTGGGTAGAGTCGCCGGCCCTTTGGCTGGACGCAACTGCCACCCTAGCAGTAGGCGAGAAGTCCTTGAGGGATGCCGAATCGCTAGCAGTCATGACCAGAGCAGACCGAGCTAGGGAACAGGCCACAGCAGAAGTCCAGAGTCACCCGAAGTCCCCCCACCCTGAGACCCAGAGTCATCCAAAGGCAGCCGGAAAGGTACCTGAGCCCGTTAAGCCCCCAGAAGGTAGCTCCCACTACGACCAGGTCGTAGATCGCCAGGACTGGAAGCTGATCAAGGAGCGCTTTGAGGAAATAGCGGCCCAGTAAAAGGAAAAAGGACTCAATTATAACGTTGAGTGGGCTTTTATAGGGCGCCGTCCCTTTTAGCCTATTACCACTATTAAGTTTTCTCCTATTCAAGCTGCACACTTTTGCAAAGCAAGGAACTCGGTCTGAAAAGATGTGTTGAGGCCCCGAACCCTGAAGCTAACGGCAGAGCTAAACAGTTACCCGCTCCGCAGTGGCACAGGGTTATTGTTCTAGTGCGGTGCAGGAACTTTAAACAGACAGGGGCTTTATCAGCACTACACTTGAGGAATAGGCTTGCAAGTGGTGGCTAGGCTCTGTGGGATCCTAAGCAGTCCTCGACTGATCGGGTTCTTAGGATTATGGGTAAGCCGTCCCCCGCGGTCCCACGGGTCCTCTGGATCCTCTCACCGCAAATACAGCATAATACAGCCGCTGGAAAAACCTTCGTGGGAAAAGCGGCGCGATCGAGATGCTGGCACAATATTGTCTTGAGATTGGCAAGGCGTGAGTTCCGAAGTGAGCTTGTCGCGATGCTCTGTCTACAGTAAACATTGTGGCTGATTCTAGTGTCTCCACACTTGGCACCATATTGTCCTAGGATTAGCAAAGCTTGAAGTCTCGCAAACGGCATACTGTCTCTGACTTCAGTTACAGGAGGGAGTTGCCCCACCCAGTTAAGCAGTCGCCTGATCAGTGGATCGAGTTAAGCGGACTCGCCACGATGCCCTTTCCGCAGCAAGTAAGGTGTCTGATTCAAGTATCTCTACTGTGGCAAAATTATCGGTCGTATACTGGGAACATGGATCGCCCCTCAGGGCTGAGTGACGTCGAACGCTGCAGGGATCCCGACGCCTGCTTCTCAATAGCAGGCACTGACTCTGAGCGTTTGCTGTGTGTCTCTCTTCTCCATGTAAGCGATTTTCTTGCCTTGGGATTCTTGCGATCCCCTTTGTCACCAGTGCTGCCCTTCGCTCTTTTCGTTCCTGTGGACAAAGGTCCTAAGGCCACAAAGGATGAAGTGGCGGCTGGTGTCACTGGTTCTCCTGTGTCTGTTGGAGGTGCGCAAGACTCTACCAAAATATCTGAGCTCTGTTTTTTCGAGGGTTTCGTCACGCGAGATGTTGGAACGTCTGTTGGCTCAGTGTCTCTTTTATCAGACTGTGTGACTCTGCGTGATTCCCGAAGATTTTTGCGCCTCAGCGTTCTCGCACTAGGGCCCTTTCTAGTATCCTTGGTTCCCAGATGCGCTGCGCACTCAGATTCGTAACTTTCCTTGTTCGAGATTAAAGCGCGCCTTGCTGTGTTTACTGTGGCGCGCGCCTTCGTATCCAGCAGCTGTACAGCTTCGAGTAGATTTCTTGTGACAACCTGTGAGTCGGAAAGCTGAGAGAGGGATTGCGAACCAGCTGCCCCCTGCGAGAGCGCGGTAAAATTCCCTTTCGCCAAACTCAACGTGCGTAGTGCTGCTGTGGCACAGCTCACAACTTGTCGTAGGTGGATTTCCACGCTCACAAGAAGCGGATCAGACGGCTGTTTTTTGCGACCGGATTTTGCCATACTGATGAGCCTCTACTCGTCTCGAAACGCGTGTCAAAATACTCCTCAGAAATACAGTAATAATACCATACAAAAGAAAAAATTGCCACTCATTATCATAAAAATTATCGCGATAATAAAATCAAAAGGCGGCTGGCATTTTTTCAGAGAGGTGCGTGCGTTGACCGGTCGACGGAAAAGTGCGGCCCAGTACGGGATGTTTGACGTTGACGCGTGTTGCGACTCCATGGGCGTTAACCGGCAGGTTGACACCTATTGGACCGACTGCTTGAAGGGAAAGTGGCGCGGGAAACACGTTTGGTGCAACCCCCCTTACACGAAGGATTCAGACTTGATAGAAAGAATTCTTCGGCATTTCCTTGCTGAGTGGCGCGCCGATCCGGAAAACACCTCGGCGATGTTCCTTCTGCCAGACTATGACGCCCCCTGGAGGCGGTTGATTCACCCCAAGTATGGGCTTCATCCGGTCAAGGTCTTTGACACGAAGGACGAAAAAGGTCGTCCCAACCACCTCTTCGAGTCCCCTGATGGAGGTCGACCCCCGCTGCGCTGGCCGGTCCTTCTGGTGTGGGCCCCAGCAGCCAGCAGGGCAAAGCCCCGAGCGCCGCCTGCGCGAAAGGACAGTGAGGCAGAACCCGACGAGCCTTTAGTCACTACAGGGGTTGCAGCAAAGGCCAGGGCAGCGTCAGGACCACTGAAGGCTGATGAGTTCGTCCGCGCCTTGCAAGCGGAATACGAACGCAGCCCGTACCTCAGCTCGTTGAAGGAAGAACTGATCGCAGCCCCACATCAGAGGACAGACACATTTCGCATGGTAGACGACATGATATGGCGAGTGGCAGAAGGGCGGTATCAGCTAGTGCTAGCTCAGGATTCCCCCCTCAGAGAGCTGGTGATGCGCGAAGCACACGAGTCCCCAGCAGCAGGGCACACAGGAAGGGATAAGACACTGGACAGGGTATCCCGTCGCTTTTGGTGGCCACGCATGAGCAAGGATGTCACCGACTGGTGCAAATCCTGCGTCGTGTGCCAACAGACCCGGCCACGCAACGGGTATCCAGACGGTCAGCTTAACCCCCTGCAAGTCCCAGTAAGACTGTGGCAAGTGGTTAGTATCGACTTCGTCACTGGGCTGCCCCGCACAGAGCGAGGGTACGACGCGTTTGCTACCTTCACGGACAAGTTGTCCAAGATGGTGCACGTGGTCCCCATGCTTTACGCTGACAGCTCAGCTGCACAGATCGCGCGCATGTATTTCGACCAAGTGTGGCGTTTGCACGGCGCTCCCATGAAGATCGTCTGTGATCGGGACTCCCGCTTCAGGGATGAGATGCATCTCGAGCTACATCGGTTGATGGGAGTCCAGGTTGCCTCTACCACGCCGTACCACCCTCAAGGTGATGGGCAGGCAGAGCACACAAACCACACGGTCGAACGCATGTTGCGCGCGTATGTCGACGCCAACCAGCACGATTGGGATTTGTGGTGTACCCCGGTCGAGTACGCCATTAATGACTCTCGTTCCGCCGTCACGGGCTTCACCCCTTTTGAACTGACGTATGGTCACGCTCCGGCCTCTCAGCTGGACTTCTTCGTGGAGGCAGCACTTGCATCACGGAGAGGCCGAGCTAAGGGGGGGAGGGGCGCAGCAGTAAAAAAGGGTACAGCCCACGAGACAGCCCGCCAATTTGTTCGCCAGTTGCAGCTCGCTAGGGAGAAGCTGCTCTTAGCTCAGCAGCAACAGATCGCCCAGTACGACGCGCGTCACAAGTCCAGGAGTTACGCAGTAGGCGATGAGGTTTGGGTGGATGCCACGCACCTCACCCAGCCGGGCGACCGCGGGTTGCACAAGAAATTGCTTAAGAAGCGCCTCGGGCCCCTTCGGGTGCTGGAAGTCTTTCACAGCGACAGGCAGATGGCCCTTCCCGCGAGCGATAGAGGCGCACCGTCGGCCTATAGGTTGCAGACGCCTAAGCAGTGGAAAGTGCACGATGTGTTTACCGTGGACCGGCTTTCGCCAGTAGAGTCGGGCAGCCGCTTCGTTGAGAGAGCTAAGGAGATTCCCCCTCCTCCGTTGGACGTCAGCGGGCGCAAGGAAACCCACGTCGAGAGGGTGGAGCGTTCGCGCACGCGCCAGCGTCAGGGCAGGAGGTGGACAGAGTACCTGGTCAAGTGGACAGGAATGCCCCGCAGTGAGAACGAGTGGAAGACCCGAGAGGATCTGGAGTGGGACGGAGCCGGCAGGCCCGGTGTTCCCAACCGAGCGTTGTTGGAGTTTGAGAGGATCGAGGCTAAGAGAGTGGAGCGAGAGAAGCTTAGGGTCCGTAAGAGGCGCGACGAGTCCGCAGGAGCGGTATGGACCACGCTATCGGAGGAGCTCAAGGTAGACGGAGCAATGCCATGGGTGCCAGAGGAGAGGTTTGATGAGGAAGTAGGAACTTTCGCGAGAGTATCTGCTCAGAGCACCCTGCCGCCAGTCAACGGAGCCGCAGCACTTGAGAAGGAGCCAGTCGGCCAGTCTAAGATTCTCGTATTGTTTTGTGGGACCGGGTCAGTCGAGAGGCAGTTCACTAAGCAATTTCCCAACAGCGAAGTAGTTGCCGTAGACATTCAGCCCAAGTGGGGCCCCACACATTGCGAGGATATCATGCGATGGGACTACCGACAGTTCAGACCAGGACACTTCGACGTAGTCTGGGCTAGCCCACCTTGTACAGAGTACAGCCAGGCGAAGACGGTAGGCATCCGAGATTTGCGCGCTGCGGACAGGCGAGTTCGTAGGACATTGGAGATCATCCGGTACTTGAGGCCCGAAGCATACTTCATTGAGAACCCGAAGGGAAGAGAGCCCCACGGTTTGCACACGCGTCGCTGCATGAGCAATCTACCAGCTCCGCACCTCGTCACGTACTGCAAATACGGGACCGCATACAGGAAGCCCACGCACATCTGGACCAACGTTCCGTTGCGCACACCCTTGCGAGTGTGCGATTCCGATACGCCTTGCGAGTTCTTCCGGCAGCACGGTAGGCACGAGAAAGTGGCGCAAGGAGGGCGCGCGATGAGAGCCGGAGGTGTGTTTGCGAAGGGCATGGGAGCGCGAGAGAATTTGTATGGGATTCCGTCGGCACTGTTAAAACAGCTTTTCCACAACCTGACCCTACATGAAGAGGTGCATGCGTTCCTGTCTGAACTGCTTGTCAGGGAGGATCTGAGCGAGATGAGCGTTTTAGTCCAGTCAGCTGTTGTTGAGAGTGACCCGCCCGAGTTTGAGCCGGAACCGATAGCGTTGGCGGGAGTACGAGCTGAAGTGACGATCATACCTGAGGGCGGATGGGAATCTGACGCGAGTGGTCTTAGCGATTGAGAGCGTTGGGGAGCGTCGGGAAGAGCGGTGGCTCCAGCCTTGGCGAGACCAGGCGGCAGGTGAGAACCTGGGTAATCCATCCGAGAGAGCAGTGGCTCTAGCCTCGGCACAGCCAGGCAACAGGTGGAAATCTGTATAATCCATTTGAGCAGTGGCTCTAAGCCTCGGTATGACCAGGCGGCAGGTGAGAACCTGGATAATCTATCCAACCGAGCAGTGGCTCTAGCCTCGGCGCGACCAGGCAACAGGTGGAAATCTGTATAATCCATTTCACGAGAGCATTGGCTCCGGACCTGGCACGACCGGGCAGCAGTTGGAGATCTGGGTAAAAGCTCTAGCACTCCGAGGAGGCGGTGAAGGTTTAAAACCTTTCCTCCGGGCCGGCATCCCGAGAACTGTCAGGTAATTGGCAAACCTATTGTCATCCCCTGTAAGTGTACCGTGTTGGGAGGTTTAAAACCTTGAGCGTGGTAATGGATGTGAGACCTTGAGCCTTGGGGGAGCCTGGTAGTGCAGATGGCAGACCGGTGAGAGGCCGACCCTTGTGCTTAAGAGGTCGATCTCCTTATTGCGGTGTGTCTTGGGAAGTGTAATGTCATCCCAGACAACAGGCGGCTGAGACCTGTATAATCATCCTGAGCAACAGTAGAAGATCTGTATAAAAACTTTACTGGTCCGACGTGGTCAGCGTGGACGTGACCTTCCCTAAGGGGGGGGGAGTTGTGCTAGGAGGCAAGCACAAGAGCAAGAAAAACGGCTAAGTATAAAACGCAAGAGTACTCAGTACGGAGTACAGTAGGACCGATCAGAATGATGTTGATGTGAGGTGCCTAGCCTGTTGTACGGAGTACTCAGTACAGTTGAGTTATGGAAAGAGTTCCTGAATGTATAAGAACTCTAAGTGTAACCCGTTTCGGGGAGATGAACTGAACTGAAAAGTATAACATAAAAGTAAAGAGCCGTAACTGCTGTATATTGTGTATTGAAAGCATGCACTGATAGCAAAAGCATAACTATATAGATTTACGAAACCGAAGTCTTGTAGTTGACCAAGCGTAATCATACCTCGTGCGGTCGTTTAATAAGTGTAGATAGAATAAGTCCGAAACCGTAAAGAAGAGAAGAAGCAAGGGTGTAGACTCCTACACCTATGATGGGAGTCATCTCCTTCAGCGAGGGGAAGTGGTTATGCTGTAAAGTTGACCAATCTGATCATCATAAAGTGACAGATTTGAGAAAATCGATTGAAACTTGTATTGAAAATGACTATTCCTTAAGACAAGGTATTGCACCTAAGGGAATAAAGGTTTCATCGTCTGAAATAGGAAAAGAGTTTTACATTGTAGACTCTAGTTCCTGAATCCAGAATCACATAGAAAATATGTCTATCCTGTGCATATAAAAAGTACATTAGATTCAGATTCTGAGCATACAAGTGGACTTGAATGCACTCGGGTTTGTACTGAGTTGCAATTGTCCAAAGTTTTTATTCTGACATCACTACTTATTTGTGGAATAGCATACAATGGTATAACCCATCCACATATAGATTGACACCATACTTGTGGTTTCATATCATTTTGGCACATAAGACAAGCATGCTTCATTGAGGAATAAAGACTCTTTGAAAGCTCATTCTGGAATGTTTAGAAATTTGTTGCCTCGTCCATTAGGCCACGAAGTCTTGGAAAAGCCATGTCGGGACTCGAACCCGCAATCTCCATACGGTTTCCAAGCGCAGTTCATCCTCATTCTGGAAAGTGACAGAAATTTTATAGTCATCAACAAGTCACAATTCTATCGGATTGAAATGACACATTCATCATTCATACTTCTTTACCATAACAAGTCTCTGAATAGTGTTTGCCCAAAAATAAAATGGGCACCATTGAGATAAGTGATCATGTACTGAAGAATATATGTTGGAAACACAGCGTCGGCTGTGGGGAAACGCTCGGACGGTGAACGAACGGATCAAGCTAAACTGTGATAACACAAATAAATACCCTGAGTCTGTGACACTAGCTGACCACCGAGGATGATCAACCGGATATGACACGTGACTGTATGACTAGTCACTGTGACATTTCCAGCACACCACCTCATCAGAGGTGGACAGCTTGTGAGACTAGACACCACCCTTGCTACTAGAGTTACATCTAATGAGAATGTTAGTCTAGTTAGCTAGCAACATCACAAGCGTTAAGTGAAAAAAAAATGCTCAAGTGATAAGAAATAACCTGAGATGCTTCGTAGGCTGCACGTTTCTAACTCTCAATGTTAGGTCACAATCTTAGCTAATGGTCAGCCGCGCTAGGCCCTCCTGCCGGTCTGCATGCCGAAAACAACACGTTCTTATGGAAGTCATGCCGGTCGGCTCAACGAGTAAATACTGCACGTAATAGGATCCCTGCCCGTGACTGTGCTCAAGAGTCTCGTTCTCCGCAATTGGTCAGCAACTAAAATAATCGGACGCGTCAAGAAAATATTTCAGCTACAGCAAGTGGTCAAAAGAAATAATCCAACGCCCTGCCTGTCTGTACAAAATAACTTAATCATCGGAATAAGAATCGTCAGTGCCCTCATAGTAATCATAAGAATCGTCAAAATAAGCACCACCTGTCGAGTCGCCCTCATACTGGTCGGCTTCCCAAGCCGCCCATTCTCCTGGGGTGTAAGAGTCATCGAGAACCTCGTCATCTAGCTCCGCTCCAGAATGTAACTCTCCAGAGTCGTGAACAATGGAATAATTGGTAACAGAAAATTCTGTTTGCGGTAAAAAGTCATCCCCAAGTGGGGGTTGCAAAACTCCGCCATAGGGCTCCCCATAGAAACCTGTGTCTACAAGGGGCTCTTGTTCCGACTCGCATGGACGAACGTCGGAGTGCTGAACTCCATAGTCCTCGTCCTCGTCGTCGCTGGATTCGTCGTAGTACCCAACCGGGTACTCCGACTCATCCTCACTGTCACCACTACTAAATTCTGTCTCCTCTCGCTGACCAGAAGCCAAGAACGCCGGCGGAGGATCCACAGCTGAGTAATAGTGATGCTCGATCCGCACAGGAGGGGCCTGTGGGACGAGCCTGCGTGCATCTGAAGAAAATTGCACGGGTCGCGTGGTAGAAACTTGAGAAGCAAGGGCTCGAGTAGATAAAATAATGGGGAAATCCCCAACAGCTTTGTCAACCCGCGAAATCTCCGAATGCGCTGAAGGATCGGATACAGTTGGCGGTGTCGAAGCACCACCAACTCCAGTGCAAGAGTCGCAAACAACAATAGAAAGAGTGATTGCGGGAATGGCGGCACTAGGCTGCGGTAAATCAGTCGGCGCACTGCGGAAATGTGATAACAAAGCTGCTGCTGAGCGACACAACAATACAAGTTGTGTTCGCTTCAGCCCTTCTACCTTCTCAAACTTCTCATCAAAAGCAACTAGGGAAGCTAGGAGCTCCCCATCTGACAAAATCTCAGCGTGATCCATAGCGATAAAGATAATAAACCAAGCGTAAAATAACAGTCAAATCCACACCGCCTAATAACCCACAGCAACAATAACGTTCCAAACAAAAGCGAAGAACCAGATCTCGGTAGGCCCAGAGAAGAAGGACACGCTCAAAATAAGAATAGAGCGACAACGAAATAAAATTCAACGCTAACTACGAATTACGCGAAGCGTAACTGGGCCCATAACCTGTTGGAAACACAGCGTCGGCTGTGGGGAAACGCTCGGACGGTGAACGAACGGATCAAGCTAAACTGTGATAACACAAATAAATACCCTGAGTCTGTGACACTAGCTGACCACCGAGGATGATCAACCGGATATGACACGTGACTGTATGACTAGTCACTGTGACATTTCCAGCAATATACACATATCACTAGGCAATGCCATGTTCCAAATCATAATGAAATGACATGCCAGCCATCCATCAACTACGGAAATACAACTCGTAGTAAGTTGTTGTCATTACAGACACTTCTTAATTGACTCTTCATTAGCTTCGATACCAAAATTAACTTCGGAACCATCACTAAATTCGTTGTTCATTATGACAATCATTATCCAGAAACATTGTCTAAGTTGGGCACACTATAATGACCCTGAACTGACAATGTATGTGGGCTGCAACCCAAAAACTGCATATTGATTCATAGTGAATTGACATTGGATATTTGACATCATCTGGCATTTGCCACATTCAAAAACGTCAGGCATATTGCCGGTATGACGTAGAGAGAATCGGTGTTCATATTGACATTGTTACCTCGAAAGCATTCGATAAGTAATCTCGGTCTGATTACTGAGACCATTTTCACATAACATAATGATTGAATAGCATTCTCCATCACCATCTGATTGGTTTGATACACCTCTTTTTTAAAAGGGGGGGGAAGGAGTATAGATTCATTCATTCTTCATACAGCTGCTTGCCACATATTGATTACATCATTGTGATTCTGCTTGGAAGATTAAAAACCTTATCAACAGTTCCAGCATCTGTATATAGCAGCCATAAAGTTGATGACACGGTGCATCATACCGATTGAAGCATCAAATGAAGTCTTATTTGACTTATTGACACATGAAGTTCATTATGAAGAAATCATAGATGCATATTTCTCCGGCTCTATCATATTATATGAAGGGCACTGACATAGGAGAACGATGGTTTTTCAAATGTGAATAAGCTATATTGTAAGCTTACGACCATCACTTTGACGTCAACAGCCTAAGATGCTGATTGTCGAAATTCAAGAGTTGAAGGATTCGTTGAATCAACCTTGGTAACATTTGTTTTGATTGATGAATTGTTGATCCATGGTTTCTCCCCAAATCTAGAGAAACTGGCACACAAGTTGTTGCCACTGTCTTAAGGAAAGCATCTGAGCAAAGGATTGCCAGTTGTGCCATCAGGCATCGAATTCCATAACAGCAAAGCTGAGTGAGTGAGATCCGGCACTCTAGCTATTTGCCCGTCATTCCTTCCAGGTTCATGACAAGAGACAATTCATCAAAGTCATACACCAATGCATAAGTCACATGCATGGTTGCACAGTTTGTATCCGAATGCAATCCCATCGAGGTTAAGCATCTAGACAGCAACTCTGGCCAACCAAAAGCCTTCCTGTCTTCGGATATCTTGAGCATTCTCATTTCCAGCTCCATTATTGACTAGGAAGCATCATGACTGTGCCTCGCCAGGACGCTGATCCTCAAAGCCGCACACTTGAGGCGAGCCTTACGAGATAGTGATCTTTGGCCTGTGGGGCGTCAACCCCTTATCAAATCCTGAACACTTGTTAACACCTGGATAAATTTATCATGATGCAACTTAAGTGGGATTATAAGTTCCACATAATCATATTGTCTACGTATGCTGAAGGCATAACTGCCGCATATGGTCACAATAGGTCGCAGCTTCTATAACATTGTGGCTTCTGAGTCAAAAGCTGATAGCCGATGACTTTTGCCAATAATTGCCGACCAAATAATAATCAGGCCGTGGAAACATGTACCCAAGGGTTTTCGTCGATCGGTCGTATATATATCAGGGCTGCATCCCAAGAATTGCAGGGCTGCATCCCGAGAGCTGCAGGGTTACATCCCTAACATTTTACCCCGCATCAAATTGATATGACAGGAGCAGGAATTGATCCTTCCTTGCTAAGGTGTAGTGAGCCTTGTATAAATCATACCCTTACACAGATACGCATATGCGGGTACCAATATCTGTGAAAAACTGCTAATGCTACCTTTGCCAAGACCGTGGTTTGTCATCGGATCCTATGGCCAGTCATCCGAAGCTACCGGAGACATCGACTGAGGTAGACGGAGTTGTGATCCTAAGTTATGCCTGACAAACATAACTAAAATAAATTTCACATTAGTACGTGGCGAATCCACTCTCACTCATCGCGATAGATGTTCGTCAAAGCGTGCGTACTGCACCAATAATTGAGGAGTTGAGCAGACCGGGTAAAGGATTATAAGTCCAATCCCGTTAAGCAGGGCCACTCCGTTTGCATTAAAACAAGCCCCCGGTGAAATAACTCCGGAAACATCCAAAGGGCTCCCCATGACCGCCTGTGAACCTCCTTTGATGTCTTCAGGAGGGGAGGAAGGGTTGGGTGCACAATATATAATAACTGTGGAAACGAACAGCAAACGATCAGTTATATATATATATATGGCCGAGAATCGTGCGATTATAAATTGTTAAATCGTGGGATCATCGTTCGCAAAAGCGACGACGGCTAGCGCAATAATCCGTAACGTAAATCTCGGATACCTTGAATCGTCACTCTGAAACACGATACGTGTGGATCAATCAGTAATCCAGCGTCAATCTGTATCACGAAACGCAATGCTGAAATCTGTGTAGGCAGCCCTGACCGGGAGTCCCGGTGCAGGCCCCTATGACAGATTACTAGGTAGCCAACACTGGACCTGTGACTGACCGTAAGCCCGTACTGTGACACACCTAGGTGTCACAGGTAGCTAGGACCGTAGCCGTTCCGACTCTGTCACCGTTCGGGGTATATCTAGCTTAGGGTTTATTTATTATACGAGTTTATCTATATCAGTTTCACAGCACACACTATTATCTGTGAACTTGGATATTCCAGTGTGCCGTCGGCAAGGTCTTCATAGTCGTCGGTGTTGTAACCCGTGAGGTCAATGGGTTGGACGGCGGCGTGGTTGACAGTCTGAACGAACCCAGCAAATTCACCGTCCGTGTCCGCCGTGGCGGTCAACTTCGCCGATTGCAGTAGCTCGGGTGCGGCATCCTTCCCCTGGAAGACAGGCATAGCAGGGGCCGGCACGGCGGACGCCGATGCCGCCGCACCACCTGCCGGAACCTGCTCCTCCGGTGCGGCCACCGTTGCGGCGGACTCACACACCAGAGCCGAAGCCTCCTGTCCAATGTTGGCAGGAGGCGGGAAGGAGGCATGGGTGTAGTGCACCTGCGGATTGGCTGCGGAGTGAACCTCCGCAGCAAGATCGTCGAGTCGTTGGAGAATGGAGTCCCCCTCGGAAGTCGGCTGTTGCTCCACGGTGAACCCGTAGGCGGAGACGTCAATGCCGCCCACCGCACCCGCAGAAAGCACCGCAGGAGGCCCGTACGCAGCCGCAGCACGTGCGAAGGCCTCCGCTCCATCATCCGCAGCGTGCTGGAACACCGCACACATTGCCAGAGCGTGCACCCCGTCCGCATCCTCCTCGTCGATAGGGATGCAGAATGCCGCCGCAGAGTTAGGCGGGTGCTGACGGCCACCCAACGGGCAGTCGCGGTAAAAGTGATAGTGCTCACCTCTGCCCGCCTTTTTGCATTTTCCGCAGAATGGCTTCGCCCGCTGCTCATCGCGGTCGAATCCCACTGGCGGGGCCTTGTGGGTGCCTACACGGAAACCCCGCGGATGTGGGGACTTCTGCTGTTGCTGCTTCTGCTGAACCCTCTCCCGCTGCTGCCGTACTACCGGAGCGGTCTCACCGTGCTGCCGCTGCACCAGCTCCTTCAGCTCCGTAATCTTCTGCAGCAGCGAGTCATATTCGCTGCTGGACAGATGCGCGGAGATTCCGCCCGCACCAGAAGCCGCCTTGCCCCCATCCGTTTGCGCCCAAGACTGATAAATTTCGACAACCAAGGAACGAAGAGAAGCAAGGGACACGTGGGACAGGTCAGCAGCCATGGGATAGCGGACCTTCACCGCCGCGTAAAACACGGGGTCGAGGCGGGTGTAGAGGGATAATTTTCGTGTTGCCTCGGTCGGAGTCCAGTCTGAAGTCCTGTTATCCCGCACCAAACGCTGCTCCTTAGCCAAAATCGGCTGCGGGTCAACGTTTGCGGGATAACGTAAGGCCGCATGCTCCTCCTGCTGCGATTCCCGCAGCGCCACCGGTACAGAGCCCTTGATGATGTCGACAAGAGCACGCCGTCCATCTCGGTCAGCCGAGGAGTCAGTGCCAGTCAGCCAGACATACGCGTTGTTGTGCTTCTCCACCACGAGAGCCAGAACGTCGTACAGCAGCCCATTAACCCTGCCGACTACGGGCACCAGAGGGTCCTCGAGGTCGAAGGCCCGCAGCTCCAAACCAGCAGACTGAAACTCTGTGCGCAGCTGCACCACCAGGTCGGACAGGAGGCCAGAGTCGTCCGTACCGCGAAAATGGTGCTTCTTGTCGCCAAGAATATCCTCACGGATACTCTTGGCCCAAGCCCGATGCAAGCGCGCCTTGTAAATCTCGTCGACCAACTTGGACTGCTCCTGCAAATAACGTCTGACGGCCACGTCCGCGTCCACGTTCGATGCAGGGTTGGGAGTGGGAACCACAGGTGTAGCAGCTGTTGGAGTGTTCCGCACCTCGTCGATGAGCCGTAAGGAGGCGTCTATATCGCTGTCCCTCGTGAGGGACTTCTTAGATCGTGTTGTCACACCCATTCTCAGATAAGCCTGAGGGGAGGCGGTACGCTGCAGCACGTTTGGGTAGCGCTGTGATGAAAACGAGACGTCACAAACACGGAGGGAACAACCGAGCCATGCAAGCGAGGGGCAAAGGAGGATGTCGTCGAGGTCAAAGGTGCCAAGGCCACCAGCCCAAAATTCGGTAGCAAGCGTGATCAAAGCATGCACAGAACCGAAAACGGACATTGCAACGAGTAATCCAAACCCAAGCCGGTACCCCATAGCTGCGGCCCAAAGCTGCTTACCGTAAGCTGCTCATCTCATAATTCACACAATACCCAAACGCGCAAACGCGCACCACCTCTCCGAGCGGCCCTTTAGCCAATCATGGCCAAAATAGCTAGTGGAATAAAGCGTGGATGGGGCCACGACCTACTGGAATATCCAAGTTCACAGATAATAGTGTGTGCTGTGAAACTGATATAGATAAACTCGTATAATAAATAAACCCTAAGCTAGATATACCCCGAACGGTGACAGAGTCGGAACGGCTACGGTCCTAGCTACCTGTGACACCTTGGTGTGTCACAGTACGGGCTTACGGTCAGTCACAGGTCCAGTGTTGGCTACCTAGTAATCTGTCATAGGGGCCTGCACCGGGACTCCCGGTCAGGGCTGCCTACACAGATTTCAGCACGCAATTCATTGAACCTTGAATCGTCACTCTGCAATACGATACGCAATTCAAAGGGGGCTACATCCTAAGAACTGTAAGGCATTAGCCTGTAAGGCATCATGCTAAGGTGAGGGACTAAAGTGGACTCAGTTCCCCCCAAAATCCTAAAAACACCATGAGGGACGCCTCAAATCGGTGTAAGAAGACTGGTACCAACAGAAGCAACAACAACAAAGACATCAAAGACACATACAAAGGTATGCCCGTTGTGAGGTCACAACTCTTTTAAGAGGGGAGATCTGTCAGGGTTATGACCGATGACACATGTGTCATATATGTCATACATGTCATGCGTGTCATACCTGTCAGACATGTCATACCATGTCATGTCATGTCGAGTCATGTCATATATTATAATGACAGACAGTCGTCAGTACGGTCGACTATGACTGTACATGTCATGGAGATGATAAGTCACATCATCTGTCATTTATTCAAGGAAAGACTTGAATGACACCTGTCATCGAGAGTTCGTATGTCGAACTCGAAGATGGCGAAGCAAGATACAATCTTGAAGTACCAAACGGTTCGGAGAAGAAATCATCTTCGCTTCTAGCATGTGCGGAACAAGCATGCGGGTATCATAGGGCGAACGCATCATTCGTTCTGCCGATACCAGTCGTTCAACCAATGTCTCGGGTTCACAACCCAATGGCGGTACCATCTATGCGATGGGAGACATTCGGTATAGATGAGCTAGCGTTGTGCTAGAGCAGTATCTTCTGTCAGAAGTCCGCACTCATCCGCCCCGCTAATAACTTGCACGTGTGTTACCGTCCCATAACACCGTACTTTCTATTATATCATATGATATACTAAGGGCTCGCATATCAGCCCGTATGAAAAAACGACGAACCGCTTTTTCATAAATGTGAAGTAAAGAGAACTATTTATAAGTCTATAATAAAAAATGCTACTATTTCACTTGCTTCAAAGCTAAGGCTCTCAGGGTTCGGGTCTTCCGCGTACGTGGGTCGCAAGACTGAAAAAAACCGGACCGTCATAGAGGAGGTGTGCACATTTTGATTTTCTGAAAGGTGTCACTAGCTCTATGACGGTCGAGTTTTTTCCGAAAATCGATACCGTTTTTGACTTAGTCGCGTAGACCTCCCACGAGTGCGAGCCACGGGCTGTCACCCCACTATTCTGCCACCACTCTACCCCCCACCCCTCCGGGTAATCTTGGGGATGTCCTGTGGTGCATTTGAGTACCTCGCACGCCCTTAGACCTCAAGGGAATCACTCCAGAGCGGCCCATCTGCTCACCCACCCACCACACCGAGGACCCCATCTGGACCTCTATGACTAACCCCCGAAATTCCTGCAAAGGTTTTGCAGGCTCTTCTCGCCCCCCTTAGCCCCCCGGCGTGCAAATTACCCCAAGGTACCTACTTGACCCCTGTGCACCGAAATATGGCCATTGGGCCTACGCTACAGCTCGCACAATGCAGCTGAATCACTACCCCTGGGCTTCCCTCCAGAATTGGAGGGCAAACCGTCATAGAGATATCGGGGGCCAGTCACCTTTAATTTCAAGGGGTCTACGGCCACCCCAGGGCCCAAGGGGGGTCGATTGGACCTCCACAGGGCTTAGTAGATAAGTTATGATGATTTCCTACCGGGGATGCCGATTTTGAAGTTGGGTCGATATCTCTATGACGGTCGAGTTTTTTCCGAAAATCGATACCGTTTTTGACTTAGTCGCGTAGACCTCCCACGAGTGCGAGCCACGGGCTGTCACCCCACTATTCTGCCACCACTCTACCCCCCACCCCTCCGGGTAATCTTGGGGATGTCCTGTGGTGCATTTGAGTACCTCGCACGCCCTTAGACCTCAAGGGAATCACTCCAGAGCGGCCCATCTGCTCACCCACCCACCACACCGAGGACCCCCTCTGGACCTCTATGACTAACCCCCGAAATTCCTGCAAAAGTTTTGCAGGCTCTTCTCGCCCCCCTTAGCCCCCCGGCGTGCAAATTACCCCAAGGTACCTGCTTGACCCCTGTGCACCGAAATATGGCCATTGGGCCTACGCTACAGCTCGCACAATGCAGCTGAATCACTACCCCTGGGCTTCCCTCCAGAATTGGAGGGCAAACCGTCATAGAGCTAGAGCCCTACGCTAGGTTGTTTGACGCGTCACTCGATCTGTCCCGCTTCAAGTTTTCGATTCGATCAAACTGATCTGGAATAAAAGTTTCTTGGGGTTAAGGCCAAAATTTCTTCGTTGTTTACATTTCGTCTCGCAGAGTTTGGCGAAGGTTTCAGGACGAGATCACTCTCTAGTTACCGTATGCCTCGATAGTGTTAAACAACTCGGGCAAAAGATCCGCGGTACCATCGTGAAGTTCGACCGAGAGCTTGCATACTACCACTCAGGTCTGCGCTCTTGGCAAGTGCGACTTTTGAATAGTGAGTGCGATGGCAAAAGACTACTACTGCAGTTATCGAAAATCCTTTGACAGCATATGCGATATTTCTTGCCCTTCTTTCTCTCGCCACCTAGGCTGCCTCATCGTCTCCCTATTTTGGCTTTGGCTTGGTTCTGTTTTCCACTCCTTAACCCAGGGCTCAATGTGTCGCAGTAACTGCGGTACTGTGAAACCTCCGGGCACTTGCCCGTGGCTCGCCTCACTCATCTCGCCCACCCACCGGGTTTTCTTGGACGAGGATACTTGAGAGTACTGCGCGGGGCCACTGTTTCATAGCTGCGAACCTCGCGGACTGCAATATCTTCGGGTGGTATCCGGTAAAGGACGTGTGAGGTCGACGCAAGTACTTGATAGATGGGTTTGCTTTCCTGGCTCTCAAGCAACTTTCCTCGTTTCACCGATATTGCAGAAGCTAAGCCAATGGCTTCTGGGGCTTCATCGAGCTCGGTCGCGTCAGTCGGCGTAGCGACGTCAGCAAGGGCCACGGCACCGAGCATCTTGCACGACGACGAATTCGCACTGCAGGAACTCGTGCTGCCTAGGCTCTCCCTGGCCGGCGACGTGCTTCGGTTTTCCATGACGTGTCGCAGCCATAGGGCGTTCGTGGAGGGAGAAGCCTTCGCCAGCGGCTGGCTTCGCTCCGCGCGACATGGCGCCGACCCTGACCCCTTGACAGCGTGCGTGGGATCCAGGTGTGCTCTGCTCATTCACTGTGCCGTGCGGCGTTGTCGCTTTTTCGACTCTTGAGTATGGTGGTGCTCATACACGGTGCAGCACGGCGGTGTCAGTGCTTCGCCTCTGGACGGTAACCCAAACTAGCTTTTGCAGTGTATCCCGTGGGGCTCGCTGGAAACTCAATAGGGCTCGGGGAAGGTGCGGCGGAGAGTGTCCAGGTGGTGGGTCGCGCAGCTTCGGCGGCGCGCGATCCTCGAGAGCCCGACTTGCGCCTTGCCCATGACGCTCCGCTTCAAGGGTAGCTTTGGCCGAGATGGTTACCATCGCAAGGTGAGTCTGATACAGGGCGTGGCCGCCGCGGGTAGCGACCAGGGCAGTGTCACGCTATGGAACCCGTACCGCTCTTACCAATGGATGACGGGGCGCGATCACCGCGTGGGCTGCCTTGGCAGCGGGGGTATGCATGGTGGGGAGGGCCGGGTGCGAGGCGACGTGTCTTCCATGGTCACCCTGGGGGATAGGCATCTTCTCGTTGGCAGTGAGGAGGGGCATCTAGTTGTCTCGAAAACCGACCTCGCTGCTGTCGAGGACGAGGGCGAGTGCGGCCAGGTATGCAGCCGCATGCAGAAGGAGTGGCCGGGACGCCGTGCCCTAGGACGCCGTGGCGGAGACTTCGGCGGCTTTGGCGGCGGTTTTATGGGCATGGAGTCCTCCGATGAGGAGGAGGAGGAGGTGGAGGCGGCAGGGGAGGACGGTGACGGCCTGCCGGAGCTGCCGATGCGGGCAGGTCCCGGGCGGTGCGCCGCAGTATGTGCGATCCAGCCCGAGGCGGGCGCACCGGCGCTGATTGTTGGAATGTTTTATGGCGCAGAGCTGCGAGTGTGGAGGCAGGCCCCGGAGTTCGGGAGTGCCGAGGGAGAGGCCCGGCTCCAGGAGGCGCAGCGGCGCGTCCGCGCCCGCCTCGGCCTTACAATGGACGAGGCGGGGCGGGACATGGGTTCGGGATCCAACTTCTTCCAGTTCATGACTGCTATGCTCGAAGTGGGCTCCGATCCGTACTCAGGTGCCACGCTGCTGCTGACGTGGGCACTGCCGAGCCGGCCCTTGGCGTGCGCTGCGCTCGGAGGGGCGCACCTGGTGGTGGGCACAGTGGAGTGTGCAGTGCTGCGGCTGCGATGGGCGGTGGCAACGAAGGAGAACGCTGGCACTGCAGCCATTGAGGTGGTAGAAACCCTGGAGCTGAGCTGGGTGCAGAGCCGCAAATCACTGGGCATGTGCATTGCAGTGGAAGGCGCGCTGCTCGCTGTCGGCACCTGGGAGCACCCCGGAATTGACCTATGGGAGCTTGATACGCTCGATCTGAATAAGCCGGCGCGCTTGCGGTGCCACGTCACACTCCCAGAAACCTCCCTCAGCCTCAGGATCACGGATGGGCTCGTGCTGGTGGGGGAGGAAGGGGGACAGGTGTCGGTGGTGGATGGCATCTCTGGGCAGATGTTGCGCACCCTGGAGGGCGTGGGGTTCCCAGGGAGCGGAGGCTTCGGGGAGAGGTTCCTGTCGGACTTCTGCATCGGCTCGCGGTACCTGGTGGCCGTGGTGAACGACAGCCGGGCGCCATATGTGGGGTTCCTGGACCTCTTTCATGGAGGTCGGATCGGAGTTGACTCAGATGGATGCGCGGCTATGGACGTGGCTGCGCAGCAGGGTGGTGCGGCACAGAAGGCTGCGCGTGTAAACGCGCAGAGAAAGCCCAAGTGCCCGGTGCGGCGCGGCTCAGACGACGAGGGGGATGGAATTGAGGACAGCGAGGAGGATGGGAGTGAGGAGGAGGAGGATACCGACGAGGAGGACGGGGCTTCAGTGGAGTCAGAGGTGGATGACGGGTCGGATTGGGAGTCTGGGTCTGAGCCCAGCTGTGGAGAAGAGTCAGTCGAGGTCGGTGTGGAGACCCTCGAGGCGGAGGAGCAGTCGGGCAAGCGCCTGCTGACGAGCCGGGATTTTCGCACCGTGCAGCAAGAGGACGTGGAGGAGGCGGAATACATGGACCAGTCTTTGGCATGTGTCGCGTTGGACGACGGGCGTGAGCTGGTGGTAGCAAGCGAGGCATGGGAGGTTACCTTGCAGGGGGATGCGCGCCGGCTAGCAGAGATGCCAGTGAAGGAGGTGGACCGCTTTGTCGCGCTAGGCAATGGTGGCCTGCTGCTGGGCGCGAAGAAGACAGAGCTGATGTTGCTCGAGGCATCCTCTGCGGAGTTGCTGCTGTCCCAGCCGCTACCTGGGGTGGAGACCCTACCCAAAGGGGAGAGCGTGATGGTGCTGACGGCGGCTCCTGGGCAGCCGCAAGCGATCGCCGTCACGCAGCACTTTGTGTTCCTGGTCACAGTAGGTCCAGCCGCGAGTTGCGAGGCGAGCCGCACGCATGACATGCAGGTGGTGCTGCAGCTGGATTTCCGGGCACACGCCGTAGACTTCCCGGTAGCCCAGAACTGCTATAGTTGGGCACGAGTGCTGGATGCGGTCCTGTGGTACGATGAGATGGCGGCAAGCCTAGTCATGGTGCTACCCAGTGAGGGGCGCTGGGCCCGGCTTCATTTCTTCCGGCTGAGCGGCGTTGATGGGGAAGTGAGCCAACAGGCATATCGAGTGGTCCGAGCTCATCGTAGACGGACCTGCGAGAAAACCGGAAGCGTGCTTGGAATGGCGGTGTGGCAGTCTTCAGAAGGCGGCACGCACGACAAGCTGGTGACAGCTGGTGATGACGGGCGCTTGGCTGTTACGGAGCTGAGTGGGGAAGGGACCGAGCCGCTGCGGAGTTGGCGCGCCACGAGCACCAACCGCACCCCGTGTCGAAACCTCGCCGTGCATAGCGCAAGCGGGGTGGCGTTTACCACGTCCACGCCAGGTGACAATTGTGGCTACTTTTGGGATCTAGAGAGCGGGGAACGCGTGAAGAAAGTGGCGCCAATGGGGAGAAGCTTACGCGATCACAGGTTCACAGTGATGTGCACCGCCTTCACTGCAAGCGGGATCCTTGCCTACACCAATAGTAACGACTGCGATGAGGCGGTGCTGTCGCTACTTGTACCTAAACAGCTTTCTGCTACTTGATCTATTTTTCAGACGCTCATTCGCATCAGTCAAATTGAGGTTGCATGTGGGCCACCTGTGTAGAGATGTTTGATGCTCGGCGGGGCGGCATTGTGGTAGTGTGACGGTGCTGCGGGGATCCCGAGTCCACTTCATATTTCTGTGTCATTAGATGCAACGAGTCAACAGCTAATTGTGTCTGCAAGCCAGCCTGGATGGCCACCACTGGATATGTACAGCACAGCACTTCATATCAATCGAATGTAGTGGTTTGAAATCGAGTGCCTTATTGGTGAATGCGACACTGAAAACTGTGTGTACGGGCGTTTCCCTCCAAGAGCATACACATGCGTATGTGCTCATAAGACAAATGCGGGTGCAGGAACAGACGAACTTTATCATGTCAGTAGGATGATTAAGCCTGGCATCTCTTTATTATTTTCCAGGCCTGCAATGCTTCTACCTCAGCGGATAGGAAGTTGCCTCCACTAAAACTCGATCGATATTGACGACAAAATCGAGGCTTCATATACTAGATATATTCGCTTCATACACCGTCTTTCACTTCGGCAGCGCCCCATACTTTCCCTGTGCACTTATAGTTTTGTTATATGTGGGCTGCCACTACGATGATGGTATCTTTGTGGCTGTGGACTTTTTATAAGTTCTTCTCAGTCGATCACCAAGGCCCGCTCGTGTATATCGGAACAAAACGGAACCATCTCCGTTGTCTTGTAAAATTGCTGTTTCTTGTTGCACGACATGACTTCGAAATGTCACGAGGAAATGAGAAATGCCAGTTCGATATCACATTTATTTTCTGCGTGTCGGGAATGCATTCACCTAACATCCCGCTTGTCATCGTTGCATTAATATTTCTTCATCATCGCTTTCCCCACCGATGCCCGAACCCTCGCGCTCTGGAAACGATCACATCGTCATAACGCTGTCCTAACTTCGCTACAGCGCGTTTTGGTGACACGCAAACAAAATTAGTACGAGATTATATCTTAAAACGCCCGACGGCGAAGCGATGATAGGGTCGCATCGATGTGTCACAAGAATCTTCACCATCATGCTGGGCAAGATTGTGCACCATGCCATGGCGCTCGGATAGCAATGGCGCTAGCGCCGAGTTGACGTCTTAGTTTAGCCGACCGATCCTCGCTTCTCGGACCGGGCAGACTAGATTACCGTTGTTTGATCCACAGAATCAAACCCGAATAGTGATAGCCCCAGAGGTCTTTACTAAGGTCACATTTTGGTTTGTTGTTCCCAACAATGTTCAGACGCCACTGCCTGTATATTACAATATTACACCCGCAGTAGAGTCTGTTTGCTCGTCAAGTTAGGGCACACTACACCATATAGTGGTGGCATTCTGTCGTTGTGTGAGACACTTGTCGGTATCGCCGAGCCATGTCAGCCCTCATTACAGCTTCGCCGGTTTCGACGCGCCCAAATCACGTTAACCCTAACCTAACGAGCTTCACTGCGCCCACTTTCACACCTCAACCCCGCGCCGAGCTTCTTTCGGTTTAATGTTGCAACATTATTTCCGGGGGATTTGTATCATATTGTAATTCAGATACCTTGATAATTTGAATATATATATATTTTTTCTCACTACAGTGCATTTGCCGCGTATGCCATACAAAGAGGCATCCGATAGTAGATACGGACTGCGAGGTAATGCGCAATGCTTCTCCCGACGCTTGCGAAGCACATACAAGCTTCGCTCTATTTAATCACATGAATGATGTCGATAATCCCAAAATTTATTCTTGTAAGTCTGATAAGTTCTCCCCACGGCACGCAACCCCAAAAATGCAAACAGTGTCTATAATAGATTATTACACGACCGTCCAAGATAGTGAGCTTGGGAACAGCGGCATAACTTCGGTAACTTTCGCTTCCACCGAAATGATGCCGCTGAAGACGTTGGGCGGCCGCACTTGCTGCAATTATTTCTAAGCTATTCCACGTTCTTGACTCATGATACACGTGTTTCTATACTGGAAGAGGTGCCATTCCAGACAGTTACTTCACACATTTAGGTGAGGAAACTTTCACTGATTTATACCGTGTGCGTGACGGTAGAGCTCCGTAATTTGATTCAACAGGGAATTTTGCTGCAGTCTTTACGGAAGAGACATTTGGATAGGAAGCATTTGCTTGAGCTGAAGGCATAGGCATGGAATTGCGGATCGAAGTGGTATCATCAGCGGTCAACGAACTCTTGCGCATAGCATGGGGATTGACAGTGCGACGCACTCCACCAATGGTACTCGATCGCACACTAGCTTGTGGCGCAGTTCGTGACAAGCTGCCATGAGCCCGAGTAGTGCCAGTGCCACCAGTATGCGGACTGACTGGACGAGCACGCCATGACGAAGTCGTCATAGTGTTGGGAGCTCGAAAAGAGTGGTTGTGAGCTACTGCACCACATTCAGATGATGGAGACTTGACGCTGCAGCTAATGCTTGACGTGGTATCTGGAGCACTCAAGGCCTGAGGTTTAGTTGAGCATACGGGAACGCTGTTTTGGGAACAACGCAGTTCATACCGTGGTGAGGAGCCGGGTGTATTTGATAAGACAATGTCTTGACCGGTGCATCTGTTTGTCCTGGTATAGCCAAGGGAACTCCACGGACGAGAGATCTTCGGTTTTATGGCTGTGCTCTCGAGGGTGCCATGTCGCCCAATAGGGGACACGGCATATCGGGAGGAGGAGAGACCAAGATGAGGTGTTTTGGGCACATGCTTGCTTCTTATAACCTACGCAGACTACCCATAAGTCAGCCGCATGCAAATGCAAATTCGACTTCTCAACTTGTCACAAAATTTCAAAAGATTGTGTCCATATCCGCCCTTTGAAACCTTTATACAAAAGAAACGGCTGCATTAAGTGTTCACATGCTGGTAAACAAACATAAAATTGCAAAGTCCGGAACTCATACAGCAAGCGCTCCGTCATCAGTCAGAGCGAGAGTGCAGGCAAGCCCAATATGATCCCAAAAGTGATGCTGCAAATTCAGTCTCCACAAGTCGACACCACTCGGCCGACACAAACGAGTTTTTAAATGAACCCTTTCCATATACATTTGGTCACACGAAATCAGAAATCTTAGTATAGTGCTATGCAATCATGAATTTCCGGGCGGCAAACTCCAATTCCAATGAGAAGGCTCACCTCTTTGGTGGCATGAGGTGCACTTCGCCACGCGGAAGCAGGGGTTCTGAGTTTGGCATCGGAGTCCTGGAGAGACCCGGTGGCTGCAACGTCTGCCAAGCATCATCCCGGCACTCCAGTTGGTAGGGCAACCGAAATCAAAACTGGATGAACGGAGATGCACGGTTTTCAAGTCCGCAGCATGAACGGAGATGCACGGTTTTCAAGTCCGCAGCATGAACGGAGATGCACGGTTTTCAAGTCCGCAGCATGAACGGAGATGCACGGTTTTCAAGTCCGCAGCATGAACGGAGATGCACGGTTTTCAAGTCCGCAGCATGAACGGAGATGCACGGTTTTCAAGTCCGCAGCATGAACGGAGATGCACGGTTTTCAAGTCCGCAGCATGAACGCACCAACCACATGCACGTCATATTTTTAATTACCACGGTACCAGGACGAGGCTTTGGGCCAATCCCAGCATGGGCCTTGCAACACACTCACAAGGGTAGAATGGCTTTTCAAAGCCCGTGGTACCAGTGCACCTCGCAGGCAGAGAGAGCAGCAAGGCACCTTTAAGCCGCGTAGACCCATGCCGATTTTCAAGCGGCTGTTGCGAGCCAAGGATTTGGGCTTCTGAATTCACTTGTTTGTCATTCAAGATACTGCGCAGATTGCTTTTCTTAGTGTCCGATCCCTCACAGTGTACCTTCTCTGAAGTGCCTACCCGTGCAGTATTCTCCAGAGCAGTCATCCCTTCGCTGCTCTCCTGATTGGTGTCCTCACAGGCAGTCGTTTCTGAGTGGTCTGCAGGGCCGGCACCTTCCCAGGCAATCATTCCCGAGCAGCCCACTTGCTCAGTAGCCACTTCCAAGTCGCTACTCACTGGCCGTGGCTTAGGCTTACAGCTCGCTGCCTTGTGAACGCTTGCTAAAAGATCAACTGGCGGTTTTGATTTGGCAACTGGCGGCACCGAAGCTGAGGCTGGCCTAGGCAACTCGCAAGTTGCGGCAAACGGCTTTGATGGAGCACTCATCATTCCTCCGAGGGTGCATGAGGGATGGGCGCGGACATCTGCTCCGGAGTTTGGCCGCATGAGGTACACGGCAAAGCTCTCGGCAACTGTATCTACTGCTCTTCCGACACCGTGGATCTTCTGGTTGATGCAAGCGAAATGCTTAGCAGCGAGCTTGAAGAAGTTGATCTCGTGCATCGTGCGCTTCTCGTATGCGAGGAGAATCGCGCTATTCGCGTGGCAGAGCCCGCGGAGAGTCACCAGCAACTCCGAAAACAGATGAGGATAATACAACTGCAGCCCAGCCCTACCCCCTTGAGAGTCAGGATGAGGCAACTGCAGCGCGGCCCGGCACCCTTGGGAGTGAGGACTGCGGCGCGGCCCGGCACCCTTGGGAGTGCGGACTGCAGCGCGGCCCGGCACCCTTGGGAGTGAGGACTGCAGCGCGGCCCGGCACCCTTGGGAGTGCGGACTGCAGCGCGGCCCGGCACCCTTGGGAGTGAGGACTGCAGCGCGGCCCGGCACCCTTGGGAGTGAGGACTGCGGCGCGGCCCGGCACCCTTGGGAGTGAGGACTGCGGCGCGGCCCGGCACCCTTGGGAGTGAGGACTGCGGCGCGGCCCGGCACCCTTGGGAGTGCAGACCGCAGTGTGGCAAACCCCCGTCGGCAATGAGGAATGAAAAGAGCATGATGCAAGCGTTGCGAATCCCCCGGGGGTGAGGAGGGTAAGGATGATGCGAGTGCGGTGAAGCCCCGAGGAGTCAGGAGAGTACAACTACAGCGCATTCGGCTACCCGGGACCTCTGCGCATCCGGCCACCCGGGACCTCTGCTTTAGCAACTGGCGCTCTCCTTAGGCTGCCGGCAAACAGATCAGCCTGCCGTCACTGAAGCAGCGGATTAGCCTTATGCAAAGTAGAGATGACAACAAGGATGAGGCCTTGAATAGATATTAGCATTAGAACATCGAGCAAAGCACTACTCAAACAGTTGTAGGGATTGGGAGAAATCCGAGTGGTTCGTGCAACTAAGCATCGGGATATAGACCCACCACATCACTCGCAACAACGAGGTCGAAGGGCCCATCTAGGCTGTCCACACTTGTGCCCCAGGCCAGCTTCCGCACCTGCGGCAGCGATGATGCTTCGTCAAATGCTTGAAGCAGTAGTGTCTAGCGTCGAGGCATTGCACTCAGCAGGAAATAAGAGACCAACAGATTAGATTGCACAGAAGGCCCTTCTCGCTCACCCGGCAAATCTCCTGGCAGCTGTTCAGCTCGACACTGATCTTTGCAAGCTCGATGACATCATCAGCGATATCAGTAAGCATAACGTCCTTGACCTCCCCTTGCTTCGCGATGCTTAAGCCGGCGAACGCACAACCGCATCCGACCTCCACGACCCTTCGGCCGAGCAGCTTACCACCCGAGCCAAACATCCTTTCCAGGAACCACACCAACACCTCCGCGGACTTCCATATTTCCCTTCCAGTACCAGGTCCTGAAGCAATCGCACCTCCGCATAACTCTACTTCGTGCCTCCCCTCAAATTGCCCCTTACGATATGAAGTGTTAGGGTTTCAAAGCCGCGTTCACCCGAACATGGCCTGGCTGGCAGCGACAGGGTCAAGGGATAGTGGAGGACAAACGGAGGTGGTGTAGTGGTTAACCATAGGTGTTCAATATGCACACATAAGTTTTGTGGATATCATACGTATGTGATCCAGGGAGATTCCACGGATAACCCAAGTGATTTCAAGTCAATCCCATAAACAGTGCCGAGACAATCCACAAATGATTTGTGGGCAGTCCACGTTGTCACACACTCGCGCAACACGGAAGGATTCAGACCTATGCCTGTTGAGCAAGTGGAAGGCATAAGCGTCCCGACCGAGGCGCGAGCGCATATCGTACCCAAGCACGATAGCCCTAGGCACGCACGTGGCAGCCCTTCGTCTTCCTTGGTACGGAAGCTTGGGGGCGCGAGGCGCTCACCTGGGGACTCGCCGATAAGCACGTCGTTCCCAAAGGCGCGCTTGGTCGTCGTGTAATATTTCATAAATGTCAAGAAAATGCTTGCGTTGCGCCGCTCCAAGTCAAGAGTTGAGCCGAGCTGCTGCGGAGCACGTCACAGGAAGACTTCGAGATGGATCAATAACGTAAAGTGCGACCAGGGTAGTGCGTGTGGACTTACTCTGTAAAGCCTAAAAGAGGATGAGGCCGCAGTCGTATCAGGGACTCACAATCGGTCCGCACTTTTCAACGAGCTGCAGGACGAGGGTGGGAGATGCCTTGAGATTGCCTTCAACTCAGATGCCCACCTAGGTGTAGATCGATTGAACGCTGCGAGGCGTAATGCGTACTTCATGTTTCATCTTTGGGACTTACAGATGGAAACTCTGTAAGTGTTGCCCTTGATCGCCTGCGTTTATGGCGCTGAATCTGTAACAAGGAAAAAATATTTTTGGATTATTTCGTGTGATAGATCAATAGAAGACTCTTCGACACCCTCACCGCTTTAATACAATGTATATAACATATATATTCTTAATTGAGTTCATCCACGGATGTTTATGATCCAGTTCCACTTGTCTTTAGTCTTAGGCTCTGAGCACGAACGTTACCCGAGGTTTTACCGAGGAAACCTCCTCTGTACTGTACTGTCGTTTTGTCTGTACTGTACTGTCTCTGTACCGCGTTCGTGACAACATGTCAATTTCCGCGTCTCTGGTTGGAGGTCCACCGTTTTTGGTCGACGACAGTACAGTACTGAGTACAGACAAAAAGGACGACAGCGACAATAGAAGCAGAGGCGTGGATGTCGCCAAAATGACATTTCTCAGAATTAAGTATGGGGCAGTACAGCCGACAGTACAGACGACAGTACAGATGACAGTACAGACGACACCGACAGTATGGCAGTACAGACTACAGTACATACGACAGTACAGAAATATCGAAGCGCGGACACTCACGATACTCTCACGATGGCTCGATTCTGTCGTTTATACCGCGGATAAATAATAATAATAATAATAAAACATTTACGCTAGCAGAAGGGACAAAGTCCTGAGAGTGCGGTAACCCTGCAAAGCAGGCTAGTGAAAACACTAGGGGCTACTCCCTCTACTATAGCGCGCCCACAAAGGGGCTCAACCCACTTTTCAGCAGGGTGACATCTAGAGAAAAAGCAAGGTGCTAAGCAAAAAACTCTAGAAGGTGGAGAAGCAGCCATGGCCGGGTGAGTGGAGGGGTGGCTGAATCTGAGCGGTGGGGAGGGAAGTCGAAGAATTAAGGGGGTATTTGGAGACGTTGAGGAAGGGGGTCAAGGTGGGCGGGG